>ML120613.1:31130-74793 GCA_003788595.2 Choiromyces venosus 120613-1
TCCATATCTTGTTCGAAAGGCCGTTTTCCATTCGTCTCCTTTTTGTATGCGAATATGCTGGTAGGCGTCTTTGATATCTAACTTGGTAAAATATCTTGCAGTTCCTAGGCGGTCTAAAGCTTCGCTTATAAGAGGTAGTGGGTATCGGTCTTTTTTGGATACTGCGTTCAGTCCCCGATAGTCCACACATAATCTTAGTCCTCCATCCTTTTTTTTGACAAATAGTATTGGAGCTCCTGCTGACGAAGAAGATGGTTTAATCCATCTCCTATCCAAGTTTTCTACCAAGTATTCCCTTAGAGCTTTTAACTCTTTTTCCCCTAGCTGATATAGGTCCATGAATGGAGCTGTTTTCCCTTCTTCTAATTCGATTTTATGGTCGGCATGTCTGTGAGGGGGTAGGTCCGTCCTTTCTTTTTCTTCGAAGAGTTCCAAAAACCTGTGGTACTCTTTTGGGACTATTTCTCTTGCTGACCTGTTCTTGCTTTTTTCCTTTTTTAGGGCTAGTTCCGTACTGATCGTTGTTGCTGCTAGGGAAATCTCATTTTCATCCCATCTCAGGATGCCAGTCTGGTCTCCTTTTCGATACATTTTGCCGAATGCTCTTGCAGAGATAAATGATATCGTAGAGTCTTTTTTCGGTAGTTCTTCTTCTTTCTTGTCTGTGCTACCGAAACCTGCATTTCCTCTTTCTGTTTCTTTTATCTCTTGTACTTCTTGTAAGTCTGTCATAATAATTTTTTCGATTATTATTTGAGCAATTCGTTCTTCATAGTTGACTTCGCAGTCTTTCCCTGTTGGGTTTACCAATAGGACTTTAATTTCTCCTGTATAGTCCGCATCGATTACCCCAGCATTGATGGTTAGGCCTTTCCAGGTTGCTAGTCCACTTCTTGCTGCAATACGGGCGTAGGTGTTCTCAGGGAGTCCTATGGCAATTCCTGTTCTAATGAGTCTTTGCTCTCCTGCGGGGATCATCATTTCTTCCATGCTGTACAGATCGTGTCCAGCAGCCAGGCGCGATCCTTTCGTTGGTATCCTCGCATCTTTTCTTAATTTTTTGATAACCACCCTTTGGCTTTCTTGGTTATTTATGTTCATATGTCTAACAACCACCCTTTGGCTTTCCTGGTTGTCCATGTCGATGGGTAGAATCCGGCTTTCCAGATTTTCCCTGATTGCTTGTTCCTCTGGTACTGCATATACTGTTGGGGAACTGTCTAGGCATATGGCCTTGCACCTTTCACTATCGAAGGTGACTTTTTCTTTTATCCAGTCAATCCTTGGTCCATGATTCTTTAACCATGTCATTCCTAGGATCAATTCATGTTTGACTAGGTTAGCCACAAGGAAGGTAGCCTTCTCTCTGTGGTTTCCTATGTCCATTGATAGTTCCGCTATCTGGGTGATAGGTCCTGCTTCCGAAACAGTACCATCAATTGTGTATATATCTCTTGGTTTTCCTATTTTCTTCAGTGGTAGCTGGTGTCTTATAGCGAAATTGTGATCTATGAAGTCTTCCATAGCTCCTGAATCAATCATGGCGTTTGTCATTACTTTTTCTTTTTTCGTGTTGTACTGTTGTACTTTGATCATAAAGTGATCTGATTCGTAGTTTAAAGGTTCCGTGTGACATATGATTGGGTGTAATGAGCGTAATTGCGTTGAGCGTAATGAGCGTGATTGGTTTTCCCCGATGGTTTTTGATTCTCTGTCCCTCAGACCATCTCTTGCTGGGGACTTTCTCTGTTTAAAGTTTCCTCCGTTCCTTCCTTGCTTGTTTCTGTCTCCATGGTTCGTACTTTGATGTTCTTGACTCGGCAGTCCCTTGCGAAGTGTCCTTGTTTCCCACATTGGAAACACCTTTTTTCAGTCCTTCGTTTCTGAAATTCTATGTTGGGTAATCTTTGGAATTTCCTTCGGTTTGTTGCATCCAGGTCCATCGGGTCCCCCCTGGGTCCCCCCTGTCTTCCTGCCTTGGTGGATTCGTTTTGAATGTACCATTCTGGTTTCTTGGCACTTCTTGTTGTTTAGGGCTTGTCGTTTTCCCTTTGATGTGTTCAACCATGTTGATGCGGTTTTCTCTTTCTATGGCCCACTCTGCTAGAGCCTCTGGTGTTGCTGGTTTCACGTCTGCCCATGCATAAGCGTCTTGCAGGGTTGGTTTCATTCCTTTCAGGAAGAATCTTAACAGCGTGTCTCCATCGTATTCTGCATCGATTCCAGCCATCCGTATTTCATTCCAGTAGTCTGTCATGTTTCTGGAACCTTGTTTCATTTTTTCAATGGCGTTTCTGGTTCTTTCTTTTTTGTCTTTATCTCCAAAGTTGGCATTTAGGATTTGTTCAAACTCTTCCCATGTTTGCCAGTCATCTTGCACTTTTCCCTCGATGTAAGGTGCAATCCATTGTGCCGCAGAGTCTCTTAACAGAGACTTGGTGTAACGTACTTTGTCTAGGTCGTGATCCCCTTCGTTCCATCCTATGGCTTCAAAGTACATTTTTACCTGTACTAGGAAGCTTCTCAATTTTTCTCTCTCTCCTGTGAATACTCCTGGATCTTTGACTTTGGCTTTTCGGGTACTTCCCATTCCTCCTATTAACGCCTGGAACTGTTCTTCCGTGAGGGTTATTGTCCCTGCTGGTGGCTGTGGTCCTGGGCCTGCCGCTTGCCCCGCTCCCTGTGCTGCTCCTGTTCCTGACATTCTTTCTTCTTCTTCCTCGCTTGAAGAAGACTCGTTCAGTAGTGTTCTATCCTCGGGTGTAGTCGGGCTTGGTGTCCTTCCTCTTTCTGACGATGTTCTCGCAAGTTCTGCTGCTACTTCTGGAAGGTTTAAGGACTGGTCCTCGTATTCAAAATCCGTTTTGTTGTTGGGTGTTGCTTAGAGACGCAACCAAATGTTAGGATTGCCTATACAATCACTCCTATTATATAACCGCGCAACAGGCAACTATGATAAATGACTATTATCGTACTGTACTGGGAGGGGATAAATACTCAGAGTCGTATTTATTCTTTACTTAATCTTCCTAAGACTAAGTTCGTATCTTTTACTTAGTCTTCCTAAGATTAAGTTCGTATCTTTTACTTAGTCTTCCTAAGACTAAGTTCTCGTATTTGTATTAGTCTTCCTAAGACTAAATTCTCGTAATCGCACTTATAAGTAAAGAGAGTAAAGGTGTTTTATATTCATAAAGTCGTAAAGTTATATCTAGGAAATAACTTAGGTGGTTGCGTGAAGAACTAACTACTACGTCGTATCCTCCTCCTTATATAGTCCTTCCCCCAACCTGCTTACAAATCAATAACTGTTATGAGTCACAACTGTGACTCATATATTCGCGTAACATAATAACCACATGACCATAAATTGGTCATGTGCGAAACTCAAAATCAACTAATAACTTGCAAAATCAATAATAACTAAACAAGTTATTGCGCAATTAAATCAAATATAATAACTATGACTCACAAGTGCGAGTCATGTGTGAAACTCACATGACCTAATTGGTCATGTGTGTGAAAACATTACAAACCTATGACCTCATAATTATGAATCATGTGAAAACCCTTTTCCGCACTAGGTTTGTAACAATAGTAAGTATAACTTAGTTGTTTCCAATAAAAGAGGTATAGTGAGTGGTAAGAAAGAGACTACTGGGAGGTCTAAATTTTAAGTAAGTTCCCTTATAGTCAAATAAACACTATATTTACTCTGATTTCAAGATTATATCCAAAGTAAAAGAGAATAAAAATCAAGTGTTGAAGTTATTATCACCTCCCTATGCTTAGACCTGTAAGAGATTCAAACGAAATTTGATATAAAAGTGATCAGTTAACTCCTGCAGTATATGATCCCACTCCAGTTTAAGGGTATTTATTACCTCTTACCTAATTTGTTTCCCAACTATAGTATAATTATACTCTATCAATACATCCTTCAGATAATTCCAACAAGGCTCAATCTCATTTAGGTCTGGAGAATTTGCAGGTCATTTTGGTATATGATAAATGTTTTGAGCAGCTGACTTGTCTGAATTACTTTAATAAATAGATGGAGGTGTTGGTGTAAAATTAACTCTTGATATAAAAACTAATCTAAACCTCCTCCTGAACTCCATTTCTGTATCTTCTCACCAAACTCCCAGAATAGGTACTAAGGTATATGATGGGGTTTACAAGGTCCTCAGTTTGCATTATATTCTGCAATGTTCTAATTAAGTGCCTGCAAACAGAGATATTCTTTAGTACCTAGAATCATAGTATTTAGTCTATATTATGCTACTTGTTATTGATAGTGAATTGATAAAGCACAAGCAGAAATCACAAGTGGTGGTGAACAATCAGACTAGTGAGTGTATGTAAGGTGTTCATTGATGCATTAATCTATGAGAGGAGAGAGATCTATGGTAGCTTAAATACAAGTGGTGGTGGGTTACCTGTGTAGGCCCACCAACATCACAGACAATAGATCTAACAGTTCTTAAAGGGCAAATAGCTAAACTACTTGCCAAGCCAATACCACAACCTAATAACTATGATAGGATTACTCCATCAGGTATTCTTGCTTATCATTTTCCCTTCATAGTTGTTCATTATTTGCTGCTTGCTCCTCTGGATTCACTTTCACCCATATCCATAATGGCTCCTTGAATCCCAAAGCAATACTACCAGAAACTATTATGCTAAATCCAGATTTTTTTTTATCTGGTATTGCTGATGTATAAGGATCCTCAACCTTTTGCCAGGTGGCATTCTGAAGCCTCCAGGATGAGCCAACCTCAAATATCATCTTGTCACTAAAAACAAAGGACTCAATAGGCTGTGCTAATCCCCATTCCATAAGTGCTAAGTAGTCTAATTTATTTTCAGTATCTACGGGTAGTTTTGACCTCTGTTTATGGTGGAATCAATTATGATGTTCATTCATCATTCAATATGTAGCAGTAGGGGAGATATCTACTCCCACTTCTTGGATGATTTTAGGAAATGTATGAAGATGATATTCATTATCCTGTAAAGCCAGGGCTTTCATTCTCTCAGATTCTTCAGATCCATGTAGATATTTTTGTGGTATCACTAGTATATCATGAACTTTGTCTCCTGATTCAACCATTACCAGCACTGCCTGTATGCTTCATGCATCTGAAGAGCACTCCTCTGTATATATTATCTAGTTAGATCTCTTATACTTACTTCAAGTCTTTATTCCTGCAATTATAGTAAGTATCACAATTTCCTACTTACCTCAATTCTCTTATAGGTTTATTGAACTATTTCCTTATTAATCTACAAAGAAACAGCTACCAGGTCAAAAGTCATTCTAGTGGCAACAACATGAAGTGAAACAATTGCTGCTCATACTGATGTTGAAAGGCTTTTCCCTTGAGGCATTGTGGATCAAATTTGATGAATTTTCACTCAACTTTTTTTCCCACTTGTTCAGTGGTATCTGATATATACCTCTCCTGTGGCAACATATTCTTAGCCACCCACTATACTACTTTTGTGGAAAACTACTGACTTATGCTCACTAGGACAAATGGGGAAACCAATACTTGGCAGAGAAGCACGAGTAGTGCCGGTACTAGGGCGTACACGCCACCACAAAATTTGCAATCCCATACACCCGCACAACACCCCGCCAAACCCCGCCGGGCAATCATCCACTCAGTCACGCAAAGCCTATCATACCACATAATCTCCTCATCAAAAACTAACTCCAATTTCCACTAAAAAACAACCCGCAGTCCACTATGCTGCTAACGAACACAATCGAACCTTACTCAAAATCGGACTCAACAGACCCCGCCTCTGTCTTCGAGGACAGTCTCTCCACGATATTCGCCGATACCCGCAACCAGCACGGCGAGCCAGGCAATTATGTGCTCTACAAGAGCGAGGAACTCGGCGACTTCAAGCTCCACCTTGTAGACCCAGAGCCAGGTAACAATAGCTTGTTTTCGCACTTTGTTTGGAATGTATGTTAATATTTTTTCTCCCCTTCCCGTACGAGCTTGTTGACAAGAGATGAGAGGGCTTATAAAGAAATGGCGAGGTAGGCAGCCTTGCAAGCATCTGAGTTAATCACTTCCCGAGAGTTCAATGTTGTCGGGAAGAAGGTCCTGGAGGTTGGTGCGGGCGCGGGCCTACCGGGGATTATCTCAGTTTATTGCGATGCGCAGGAGGTATTGTGTTCTTCGAACCCCTCCCCCCGTACCAGAGATGAGAGCTAAACTAATGCGATGACAGACTGTGCTATCGGACTATCCGGCTCCAGAATTCCTCAAAAACATCCAGACCAACCTTGAAATCAACCTTTCCAGGAGCCAACTGACGAGAGCTTCGGTCATCGGGCATGAATGGGGCCAGACCAATGACACATTATGTACCGCTCGCGCTGGAGCGTTCGACAGGATTATCGCGGCGGATTGTTTCTGGATGGACTCTCAGCACGACAACCTGGCAAGGTCTCTGAAGACGCTGTTGGCCAGGGATGGGGAGATACTCGCCATAGCTGGCTTTCATACCGGGCGGGAAAAGGTCGCGGGATTTTTTGACGCTGCGGAGAGGGCGGGCTTGGAGAGCGTTAGAATCATTGAGAAGGATGTTGAGGGAGTAGACAGGGAATGGGCGAGAGATCGGGGACAGGAAGATCCCACCGAGAGGAAGAGGTGGTTGGCCATTGCCATTTTCAAACATAAAAATTTGTGAGCGAAAGGTTGCTTTACATTATGATACCGCTTTTTTTATTTCCTTTTTTATTTATTTTCCTTTGCTCACTTACTCCCCCGGCAGCACTATACAAACTATTTGTCCAAATAATTCTATATAATGAAAGGAAATGAAGACAAACAAAAGTTTTACTTCCTACGAAAACATACAGAAGAAATTGCCTGTCCCTTCTGTCCACCAAATGAGAAAGACGGATACTCTATCCTCCCATAATACTCCAACTCTACACCCCTCATTAGCAAAACATACCAACACCACGAACCCAGGGAGGGAGCCAAATACATACCATCAGTAGCCAAAATCTTCCCCTTCAACTCCTCCTCCGTCCAATTACAAGAAGTAACAACCAACAACCCACCCCCCTTCCTCATAACTTTAACCACGTGCTCCGCATACCCCTCATACACCCTCCTCCCATCCTCCAACGCTTCATCGGAGAGCGAAATCGCGTCAAACGTGCCTTTATCCAAGCAAACATCAAACCCCCCACCACTCCCACCATCTTCGGGAACCCACACCTCCCCACCATCCAACGCCAAAACATCCGCCGTCCAAAACCCAACTTTATCCATCACCCCCCGTTCCTCGGCAATCCCTTTCGCCAGGGAAACGGCTTTATCGGAGTAATCCACGCCGACAAATACTCCCCCCCCTTCCTCCTGGTCGAGTTCCTCGACTATCTCGAAGAGTAAATGCCCATTCCCTGTGCCGATGTCTAGATATGAGCGTGCGGTCGGCGCTACGCGCCGGAGGTATGATAGTATGCGGTATTCGGCGTTCGACTCGCTGAACCAGATTTGTCCTTCGTTGCTGGGATCTTCGATGAAGTTTTGGGTTTCGAGGGTGTAGGCTTGGTCCCAACTTTCTTGAATTTGTTAATATCTAGCTTAACAATAGGGCGGTGGGAAAGGACGGGGGGGAAGTAGGTACTATTGTTTGGTCCCCAGTTGACTGGGGTTTAAGTGTTCTTCTGCCATAGTATACTGATCGTGCGCTGTGGGAAGTTTGTTTTTTTTTGTTTTTTTTGAAACTTATCTTTCGCTTGTTTGCTCGCTTGCTTGGTAGTGGGGTTGTAGTGGGGTTAAATTGAGGCTCTAAAGGTTTGGGGAAATCTGCCGGGAATAAGTTAAATTTATCCCTATGCGGTGGCACCGATGGAACTAACGTTGTGGGGACCCACAACACACACGTGGAGAGTATGCTTTGAAGAGCAGTTTTGATAATGAAAAAGAAAGCAATTTTATTATCATGCCCATTGAGTTATTCCTTATCACAAGGAGGAATGATCGGCGGACATCTCGTTGGATTATTATTCAGTATCTTGCATTCTTGACCATCAGATTAGGATTACAATAGATACCACGGAATGCATGGTGAGTTTCAAACTTTGGGATCTATCAGCAGTAAAAATTAGTCCTCTAAGAAATATGATTTCTTTCGGGTACGGTATTAAGTTTACACCCATGCGCTCAATCAAAATCCCACATCTTGCCAAATACTACACAAGGAGGCTCTTTTTTCACAGGCATATCAGTACACAGTCTGATCAGTAATGTTGTGAAGAATGGCTGGTATGCTTCCAGATAACCTTTGGAATGGAATGTATGGATTTGGAGTCGGGCAGACTGGCTGGAATGAAGTAGATGGAATGGAATGGATCTGATGGAATGGAATGGATCTGATGGAATGGAGTGGACTGGATGGAATGTCGTGGGATGGCTAGAATGGGTAGATTGAGTGGTTGGAACGGATATCTATGAGGCTGGAAATACTTAGTATAAAGAATAGTAGTCTACCTGCGATCTAAGGTAGACAAGAAGAAAAATAACAACGAAAAATTGAGTTACGTTCGATCACTCAAACACTTTCACTTTTCTTACAACTCACGATTCCAAACATTATTTATTTATTCTATCATACTTTTATTTGCTTTTTACTATAAGTAATAACTTTATTTGTCGAGTGACCATTGGTGAATTCACAGGACTGAAGGACAGTAGACTAAAGCAGTTTCACTACAAAGAGAAATCACACATAAATATAATCATGGAGCTGGAAATGATAATTACACTAGATTCACAGCAATCGCTGTTGCAGCATCAGAAAATAATCGACAGCCGGGCAAATCAAGGGAACTATCCCCGTCATACCGTCTAATTCACAGCTTCTTTGGTTTCATTTCTCTATGATTAGTGCCTATCCATCAAGTGTTCGTGGGGCTGTAACGCGTGGAAGAAAAAAAGAGAAGTCATATGCAACATCCATAAAGTAAGAAGGAAAACCCCTATTTCGAACCCTCAACTATCTGCCGTTTTGTGTCAAATGCCAACCGGTATCTCTTCCCAACTTTGGCCTTGCCCTCCTAAAGACAATACCCCTTTCCTGGCAATCTATCAAACAAAGCGAATCAGAGCAGCTCAAAGAAATCCAACCCCCCCCCCCCCCTTTTTACGAAGTCTGCATCAAGTCGCCAATGTTGGCCAGGGCTTGAGCCGCAAAGAATCTAACATCAACATCGCTATCCGCCTGGAGCTTTTCCAAGTTCGGTACAATCTGCTTCTGAATCAATTCCAATCCCAGATCACTTGGGCCAGCTGCGCTATCCGGCTTTACATTGGCCAAAGTTCCCTCAGCAGGAAGCTTTCGGAGGACATCAATAAGAACGCCGTAGGATTTGGCGACATTGAAGCGAATATTGGGGATAGGGTCGTGGATGAGCTGGTGGATCATTGGTAAAATGAATTCTTCAATGGCGGCGACATTTACCGCGGGAGCCAAAGTCTGTGAGGATACATGGTTAACGATTTCACAATGCACAAATTGATACAAAAGAACATACCGTGATTGCTGCGCATGTGGTCATGCGATACAGGTAGTTGCTCTGATTGCCCATTGCCATAACCTTGGGGATAATGGTCTGTCGGGCCCATTCAACACCAAATACGTCTGTCAACTGTTTAAGATTCAGAGTCGCGGCTTGCCGGATCGAGAAAACAGTATCTCCCAGCCAACTCATGCACAGATTTCCAAGCTTCTCGTCGAAAAATTCAACGCCGAGTTGCTTAGCCAGAAGGGGAATGTACTCGATAATTGCCAGTCGAACACGCCATTGCTTATCCTCTGCCAACTGAACAATGGCTGGGAGGAGAGACTGAGAGAGTAGTTCGATTCCGATAACTAAAAAGTGTTAATGAAAGCTCCGATATTGGCTGATATGACCTTACCATCATTTACTTGCTCGAGCTTTGAAATGATGTGTAGACGGACATCCGGAAACTCGTCTTTAAGCATTTGTAAGAACATGGGTAGAAGATGTGAGATCGTTCTGACCGAAACGTTAGCGAGCAATTAAAGACTCGAGATTTCTCAACTTACTCATCCTTCCCGAGTATTGGCGCTAATCCGCTGATCTGGGTCCCAAGGGCAGCTCTCACGTGCTGGGATGTATCGGTAACCAAATCTTCAACTGCGCTCATAATTTCGTCAAGAAGTGTTTGGCGGTCGAGAAGTCCGCAGAAACCTATTAAAATTGTTATTCACTACTCGGAAGAACGCTACTTGAAAGTGTAAATCCTACCAGGAATCTGGCCTGCAATCGCCGTTCGTACTTCTGCCTCACTATCCTTCAAAAGCTTCACGAAAGCTGGGACTAGATCCCGTCGAACGACATCGGCCTCAACAGCTTTTGCGATCTACTCATAACGCATACCGTTTAGTACCCTTTCGTCCCATTACTGTCCATCTAAGGTCATCAGATTTACTCACTTTCTCAAATTTATCAGCAACCATGTATCTGACCCTCCAGCTCTTATCCCCAAACAGGCTTCTCAGTATTGTCAAAATAACAACATGACTAGCCTGTTGGTCTTTTGGAACAACTTCAGCAATGCTGATAAGGACCTCTACGGTTAATAACCTGACGCTATCTTGATCATCCTGTGCTAGATGTTGAAATAGGGGAATCATTTCAGAAACAACTAAATCAGCAGGCATTGTTTTGACGAATTTTGCTAAATTTGTTGCAGCCTGTCTTCGCACCATTGGTGTATCGTCGTGGACAAGTTGCGCAAAATGTTGCCTCAAAACATCCTGAGAGCGGGGCGTTGCTTTAGAGTATGGGACAGTATATAGGCCAGTTGCAGAAATTTTGGAAGTGAACCAATCTGCTTTGGACAGGCGAATGACAAGGGGGATAAAGTACTCCTCAACCTGATTTTGGGACAGTTCCTGGCATATTTTGTTAAGGGACTCGACTGCCTATGCCACTGTTAGAATCAAAATCCCCGGACATGCACCCTTGCCAAGAAATCAATCGAGGCTGAAATAAAGATTATTAGACCAACCTTTTCACGAACAAGGGGTTCCTCGATCGCAGCAAGATTCTCCAAAGGCGAAAGGAGCACGTGACCGTGTTCTGGACCACCGACGTATTCAACGAAACTACCAAGTACTTCGCTAAGAGCGGTCAGAACCTCATCTTCGTCCTCCACGGATTCTATATCAGTCCAAAGCAAGTAAGTCAGCAATGTTCCACGCCCTTAAAATGTAGCTGATCCCTGGAAATTCTGAAAAACTTGTATCGATGTCTATCAAAAAGTGCGTACCGTCTAGAAAAGGTATGAGCTCATCACGGGTCCTTTCAGGCCCTAGAGCAAGAGCAATAGTCGATAGGCGCTTAATTGCATTTAGTCGAAGCAGCACGTCGTCATGCTGTACTCCACATCAGCTACATAGATTCCATTCAACAATTCCGCACGGTAGGATGTAGGGCCGACCTTAAGCTCATCAATCAAGACGGCTATTGGGTAAAGTTCATCATTCGAAGGTTGGATATCCATCTTGAGAAGACGAACGGGGAATTTATAATCTGGGGATAGTTAATTATTATCTCGATAGAAGCTTATGCGTTTACCAAGCCCAATAATCTGTGGATAAATCAAGGCGAATAGTATAGCTCGGGATTATAGTCGATTTGGTCGGGCTTGTTCGAAGTACTATATTCGAGAGCTCAAATGTTTAGTTAGGGACCCTCAAAGGAAGGCTATCGCGAACAAAAAGGGGAATGGAGAGGTTTGAGGAAAGAGCGAGGGGGGTAGTAGTGAAAGTCGGTTCAAAAAGGGAAAGACTAACGCAGGTTTCAAGATAGGAACGAGCCAACTAGCAGTGGTGGAGTATAGTGGGGGGATGGTTGAGATGGTTTTATGCGACCGATAGCCAACAGATGATTAAGAGTTAACAGAAGAGGGGCAAGATCGGGGGGTTGGTAGGGTTAACTGATTGATGGATTGAAGTTGTGAGAGGGGCGGTGGTTGAGCAGCAGAAAATGTGAAAGGGGAAAATGAGGATGGGTGGATAGAATGTGGTTGTTGTTGTGGTGGTAGTGGGGGGAAGAGATGAGGGGCTTGAGTTAAGGTGTGTAAGTACAATACGTAGGGGAAGGGTTGGATGGATGGATGTCAGGATAGTAAGAGTAGGTTGGTATGGGAACTGTTCTACGGTATTACGAGTATGGATGTGACAAGAAAGAGGAAGAGAGGGGTGGGATTTCAGGATGTGTTGTTCTGGCAAAGAGATTTGACGACCCTCACACAGACAGATTTCTCTCTCTCTCTCTCTCTCTCTCTCTCTCTCTTGCTCGAACTCGCAGCCCACAACCTAACCACAACAAAGCTTTGGTAGAACTCGCTGGTGGGAGGAATTCTTGGTGTTGTGTGGCTATGCTGTTGCAGCAACCCGTTGTATCATCAGGTTACGGTAGGGTACACCTACCAAAGCCACAACCCGTATGGTTAAGTGTGGCTATCAACTCCCCTCATTCGGTTGCTACCCCTCCACCCCGCCATCGAGTCATTCGAATTCTGATTGTAACGCTGGAAAAAAAAATAATCCTACAGGAACATAATAGGATCTCAGCTTGGATTCAGTGATCAACCAAATCCACGATGCCTACCGTCTCTGTCAACAAATATGACCTTTACGAGGCTCTCGGTCAACAGTATACAACCGAGGAATTCGACGAGCTTTGCTTCGAATTTGGTACACTTCTCATCCATTCCCCTCATACTAACTTAGATACCAGATAACTAATAAAGCTGTTTGTTTATAGGGATTGAACTAGATGGAGACGTACGACTTATATATTTCCCTAATCTATCCAACTCCTTAACCTTCTTCGAAGTCCGCTGATTACAATTTAGACAGAGAATGACCCCGATAGACCTAAGGATCAACCTCCTCAGCTAAAGATTGAAATTCCCGCAAATAGGTGAGATGGATGTTTGCACCTTTGTTTGTTTGTTTGTCTGTTTCTGAATACCGAAATTATGGTTGAATGGTAGATATGACATGCTCTGCCATGAGGGAATTTCCTTGATGCTTAACATCTTTCGTGGGAAAGCATCCGTTCCAAATTATCGTGTTGTTGCTCCTGCCAATAGTGAAGTCCACCAGATTACTGTTCATGAAGAGGTATCATGCGCAGCACAATCGTTACATCTGTCTTTTAGTAAGCTGACTTATTTATTAGACTACCGAAATTCGACCTTATGTATCCGCTGCTGTCTTGCGAGGCATCAAGTTTACTCAGGACCGTTATGATTCCTTCATTGCCCTTCAAGACAAGCTCCACCAAAACCTGTGCCGACAACGTACCTTGGTGTCTATGGGAACTCACGATCTAGATACTGTCAAGGGCCCATTCACATACGAGGCACTTCCTCCAGAGGAAATCGTGTTTGCTCCATTGAACCAAGAGAAAGTTATGAATGGTAAGGAGTTGATGGAATTCTACGAGGTATGCAACCGGAGACGGCTTTCATAATGTAAAATTATGTCTGACCAGCTTAGAACGATAAAAACCTCGGGAGATACCTCTATATTATTAGAGATTCCCCTGTGTACCCGGTCATTCTTGATGCCGACAGAAAAGTTTGCTCGTTACCACCAATCATCAACAGCAACCGCTCTAAAATTACATTGGATACAAGAAACGTTTTCATTGAAGTTACTGCTACAGACAGTACCAAGGTTGAGATTGTCACTAATATTCTTGTGGCTATGTTCTCGCAATACTGTGACGACCCTTTCACGTACTTCACACTCTTCAGTTTCATTGATTGATTAATAGCTAATATCATATTTTAGAATCGAACCTGTCAAAATAATATCTTCTCACAATAATGAATCACGCCAAGTTCCAAACATGACTCCCCGCTCCACTACAGCAGAGGTATCCTACATCAACTCATGTTGCGGTCTTCAACTCTCGGCTTCCGAGATCTGTACTATGCTTGACAAGATGGCGTATACCGCCAAGCCCTCAAGCTCAGATCCCAACCTTCTAGATATTGATGTCCCGGTTACTCGGGCTGATGTTTTGCATCAATGCGATATCATGGAGGATGTAGCCATTGGTTATGGTTTCAATAACTTGCCGAAAACCTTTCCAGGAAAGAGCGGAACAATTGCCGCCCCCCTGCCCATAAACAAGCTTGCTGACATTGCCCGGCTGGAGTCAGCCATGTGCGGATGGTCGGAGGCCCTACCTCTGATTCTGTGCTCGCATGACGAGAACTTCGCCTGGCTGAACAGGAAGGATGATGGTCAGACTGCAGTGAGACTCGCCAATCCCAAGACTGCAGAGTATCAGATTGTGCGTACTAGTTTGCTACCCGGTATTTTGAAGACAATTCGTGAGAACAGGAAACACAGTTTGCCTATTAAGGTCTTTGAAGTGAGCGATGTGGCGTTCAAAGATGAGAAGCTCGAGCGTAAGAGTCGCAACGAGAGGCACTTTTGTGCTGCTATCTGTGGGAAAACTAGTGGCTTCGAGGTTGTGCATGGGTTGCTTGATAGAGTTATGGCTATGCTCAGTACCAAAGTGTCAGAGACTGGTGCAATGGAGCAGGAAGGCTATTGGATCGAAGAGACTGATGGTAAGTTGCTATCCCTCTAGAATAATTAGCCGCGAAAAAGAGCACAAGGTCTAATACTACAATAGAGCCAACATATTTTCCCGGTAGAGCTGCATCCATCTGGATTCGGCATAAGAACGGTGATAAGCAATCTATTGGGACCTTTGGAATGTGAGTGATAATACATGATGCCCACTTTGGCGCTTAGCAGTGCTAACCTTTCTAGTTTGCACCCTTCTGTTTTGGAAAAGTTTGAAATACCCTACCCAGTATCCACCTTGGAGTTAAATCTTGAGGTTTTCTTGTAGAGAGGCTTCTAGCGCTGGAAGCTCTGAAGGCACTAGACATAACTGGCAGCATTCTTCCTTCCATTTATCAGTTGCCTGAAATGGTTGCTTGTCTCTAGAGATCAAATAAAAATATACTTGGACTGGGTTCTCATCGTGCTCGTGGGGACATTTTGTCTCTATATTCCATCTACCGGAGAAAGGCAGGAGATCTAAATACAACCGTAACTAAAATTGCCATTTTGTAACAATGTTGGGCCAATATTCATTGATGAGTGTAAGAAACTGATGTTAGCACCGTGATAGGTCGACAAGCGCTAACGGATGAAATTCCTCTCATTCCCCTTTGGCATGGCCATTCTGCTTAGCCTTCTTCTTAGCCACCTCGCTCTGCCTCTTCATCTCGGCCTCAGCGCCAATTCCACCAAACACGAGTCCAATTCCCAACCATTGCATTCTGGAGAGGCTATGACCAAATGCAATGACCGAAAAGATCATAGAAAGCATCTTTCTGGTCACAGTGACAGTGACAAGGACCAGGGAGCCGAACTTGGCGAGAGTGTGGACTATTTCGCAATTAGCTTGATGACCGACTGGAAAGTATAGGTTGTTTGGAAGGAAAACCCACAAATAAAGACCTGTCCTAAACCACCACAGACCGCAAAACCCATAATGTCCATCCCAATCTTGGGGTGCTCCTGCACAAACGCCAGCGCATCATTCAATTCAGTACTCCAAGGATTAAGCAACAAGTAGCCAATCGTGAGCACCGAGGAAATCGTATTCAACGCCGTCATCATCTGCGGCCCGGAGACAATCCCCTTGGGCGTGCAGGAGAAGATATCATCCTGGATAGTATTCGTCAAGCCATCGAACAAAAGATTAACGCCAAGCAACAACATTCCATAAACCACATTCTTCTCCTCACCCCCGGTAGAAGAAGTGCTCTTCTTAAGCTTCTTCGGATGCGCCGGGTAGAGCGTGAATATCGCGACGCCGGCCGTGACGAGGAAGACCACGGCGTATTTATACAGCGGGTAGCGGCGCCGAAATATTGTGATGTGCAGGAACATGACGGGCAGGAGCTTGCATGACTTCGCGAGGATGTACGTGATGTAGTCGATGTGCTGGAGGGAGGCGTAGCCGAATGGCGAAGCGAGGGACTGCGTGAGCGCTACGAGCAGCAGGCGGAGGGAGATGGAGAGGTTGGGGAAGACGCGCGGGGGTTGGTCGGCGGAGGAGGAGTAGCTGAAGTAGACGTAGCCGGTTAGTGCTGCGAAGAGGGATTGAACGGTGTTTAGGACTAATGGTGAGCGGAAGATTTTCTTGTCGGCGCCGTAGGGGGTTGTGGTTATGCGCTCTTGGAGGAGGGCCCATGTTAAGCTGTGGTGGTGAGCTTGAGTGTTCAAGGTGGGGGGGGCGGGGTGTTTGATGATAGTGCGGGGGGAAAGATCATACAATGAAGCGTAAATCCCACCGACGCAGATGATTAGCTGGAAAATGGAGCTTCCATGATCCTTTGAGTCCTCAGCTTTGTGCGCGACGGATTCTGCGACGGCGACAATCGGGTCTTTGGCATTCTTTGGTGGGGGATTCTTTCGGCGCACCATGGTAGATAGCTATCGTGTTGTAAATAGAAATGACAGAAAAAGGAGCTTGTTTCTAAGAAAGTGAAGGGACAAAATAATATGAAAGAATGTCAAGGTTTAGTTTGAAGTCCTCCGCTGTCGAAACTATGGCCTATGTTAGTCTTCTCTTCGAGGCAAGAATTATGAAGAAACGAAGGTAAAAAAGTAGAAATGTGGGGGGAGGAAGATGAAGCCATACCTTTTGGAAAGAAATGCTATCACCGCCGCTGAAGAAACCACCGTGTCTTTCAGGAACCGCCGGTCCGTTTCTCAGCTAAGTTACGGGATAATTCTAAACAACACGTGACCTGTGCTCGTACCTCCACTACGAGTCTACGATAGCCTACGATAGCACAATCCGGCTGAGTAATGCTCGCAGTAATAAATTTTGAGCCTCCTCCCCTGTCTGGACTTAAACCCCCTAGGGGGGGAAGAGAACTCACTCACCGGCCGACCTGGAAGAAAAAAAGAGAAACCGGAAGAATTTCCTGTACGGAGATCTACATAACTTAACCTGACTGTGATTTCTTTGTTTTTTTTTAACTTTACTTTTCATCTTTGCTCCTTGCTTGTCATGAGTTCTACCCTGGCTTCTCCACACGTCACTTTGCTAAGCTAAAGTTAAGGCTTACCGGTACTTTACTGTACAGTTTACAGCTTATCATACAGCAGCGCCACTTACAGCAGAAGGGAGGAAAATTAAAAAAAGTAATAAGATAAGATAAAGACACCCCAGTTATGTCACAGGATCTACTCGACGATTTCTTCTCCACGCCCGTCAGACCTAGCCATGGTTCTACACAGTTTGGGACACCACCCCCAGTAGCAGTAACGGCGGTGGCGGGTGGCAGCCAGGGGCATCACCGCCCCAACACCAATACTACATTTGACGACCTATTGGGATTATTCGATAGTCAGAGCATTACTGCACAGAAACCGAAGCCGGCTCAAGTCTTGAGCTTGGCACACCCCGGACGACCAGTGAGCTTTCATGGGAGTACCACGATGAATCGGGCGGACCCGTTTGCAACTTTTGGGAATATTACGAATCGGACGGTAACGCCGGCCCCGAGGCCGGCGAGTATTGCTACGTTCGATGACTTCTTTGCTACGGTGCCGGTGACTCATGGGAATGGGAGTGTGAATGGGAATGGGTTTGGGACTACGCTTGTTTCTCAACAACAGCAAGAGGAAGAGGAAGAGGAAGAGGAGGAGGATGATGATGACTTTGGAGACTTCACGTCTGCTCCTGCGAGTGGTGGGTCGGTACTTACTCCTCCCTTGACGGCTAGGACAGCGTTCTCCTCGCCGCCGCCTTCTAGAGGCTCGAATTCCTCGCCGCCACCTCCGCCTACTCCGCCGAAGCCGAAGTATATCCGATCTAGGAAGGTTTCCGATGCGGATCCCTTTGGTGACTTTGTTGCGTCCCCCAGTACTACTTCACCTCCCAGACTCTCGTTCGGGTCACCACCCAGGATGCCTAGTATCCCACTGAAGGCGTTCGCCTCCATACCAGCTCCCTCACCATACCGACGCCCTACGAAACCTGTCGAAATCCTTCCAGTAGCAGTCCTGCTGAGAGCGTTCCCACCATTATTCTTACTACCACAGGAACAGTTACTGGACAAGATGAAGGACCTATCATTCCCACTCCGACAGCGAGTCCTCTCACATCACAAGACAAAGGAATTTCTCGAAGCTATCTGCGAGGTTGGCAGAGTTGCCGGCAGGATCGTTGCAGGTCGAAAACGACGGGCGAAGAGCACACTCCCGGGAAAAGCTGGCGGGGGCATGAAGCTAGCCAACGGGACCGGTGCAACTTGGCAACAGAAGAAGGAAGATAGAGAAGTGAAGGAGATATGCCGACTTTGGAAGGAAGGGTCTGGACGACTGAAGGCTGCGATGGGAGCTGGTATTCCGGAGTTTGAAGACGAGCCTTTTAAGGGACCTGGAAGACAGGAGTGTAAGCTCTGCAGACTGGGGAAGGATGAACTTCTGCCAGGATTGAAGGAGAAGACGGAGAGGTTGGGGTGGTGGGATAGAGAGTGGGGCGGACATGCAGGATGTAAAGGTTTTTGGGAAAATCATGGGAAAGGATTGGTCTCGATGGGTAATGAGTTTGTGGGACTGTCGTAACAATTAGATGCTGCCTGATCTGTAAAATAACATTGGGATGGGACTGTTCTTTGTGTAATACTTTTAATGTCTAGAGAGCGTTGAAGCTTCAACATTGTTTTTTTCTTTTTCTTTCTTTCTTTTTCTCCCCTGTTAAAATTAGAATATTCAAGGACAAAATGGGTACAGTAGTTATATAGAATTTCAATTAATGACACTTCTTGATATGATCTTGTATTCATAGGAACTATCCAAACCACTTCATCCAATCATAAAACACCCCACATAGCTACCGTATGATACAGTGACGCTACCGCCACGAGTAAAAAAGCTCAATGATAACCCCCCGGTTCCGAAACATACGCATCCCCCGCGTTCCCCTCAATCCTCTCCCCGCTACCTCTCCATTCCCTAGACACAAGACACTCCAAACGACCACAAAGTCAAGGCACATAAGGTGGGGTGTTCAGACGGACACAGGCGCCTCCCTCCTCCCTTCAAAATAAAATAAAAATAATAAAGTAATAAAAATAATAATAATAAAATTCGAGATGCGAACATTACAAGAAACAAGGTATACCACCCCCTCTCCCTACCTTCTACTCTGCTCTTCCTCGATTGCTAAATTTCATGCGGCGTCTGTCGGCGGTGAATAATTAGGAAACGCTGGGAGTCTCTATTCAAAGGCCATTCCTCCATTAGCGCTTTACGCGCCGCGACGACGGATGGTATACAGAAAAGTAATGGTAATGGGAGTACGAGTACCGAGGGGCCATGCGGGGGTGGGCTTCGGTCGGTTTGCTGGAAGGTAATGAGGTTTCCTTGTTTAACATGAGTTATGGAACGGGGGAAGCTAATTGTGTGGGTGGGGGGTTGGATAGTTGTTCTTGTTGTTCCCGGAATTCAAGCCGGAAGCTTGGAGTCGGACTATACGCTGTGAGCGTGCGGCATTTGAAGAGTTGAAAAGGGTGCATGTGTCACCATTTGAGAAGGCGGCAGATTTTGGAGAGGGGGTTGATCCGTTGGCGGAGGTTGCGGAGGTACTTTTCTCTCTTCCTACTACTAACTATCGCTGTTTTACGAATTGGCAATGGGTGGATGGGAGGGGCTAATGGGTTTGATTGGTAGAACCCCTGGGAGCAATTCCGCAAAGATGAATCGCTACGGAAAGAGATATTCCAGGATATCGAACGGTGCATGCCGGAGAATACCTACTTCCGGGACCCCACGATACAGAATTCCCTATTGAATACTCTTTTCATATATTGTAAGCTTAATGCCGACGTTAGTTATCGACAGGGCATGCACGAGATTGTCGCGATAATACTTTGGGTCGTTGCTTGTGATGCTATTTCTCTAGCTACGGGTGCGGATGAAAAAGAGGAGTCAAAGGAGGAGGAGGGAGGGAAGCTAGTGGCCGATGAGAACGTCATGATTGAATGTCTAGATCACAGGTTTATCGAACATGATACCTTCTCGCTATTTCAAGTCGTCATGCGCTCGGCAAAAGCTTGGTACGAACTTGGTGAGGAAGCGCCGAGTTCTGTGAAGGGGAGGGGAAGAAGTGAGAATAGGGCTAGCTCGCCGATTGTCGAGAAGAGTAAATATATTCATGAGTATTTACTCATGGCGGTGGATCCGGAGTTGGCCGAGCATTTGAAGGCGTTGGATGTTCTGCCGCAGGTGTTTTTGATGTATGAATTCCACCTCATTCTTTAATGAGATGTGATGGTGGCTAATGGGGATGTAGACGATGGATTCGATTACTATTTGGACGAGAGTTCCCTTTCGAAGAGCTCTTGGAAGTTTGGGATGCGCTGTTTGCTGAGGATCCCAATCTTCAGCTTGTAGATCATATTTGTGTTGCTATGCTTTTGCGGGTTCGATGGCAATGTCAGTACTTTTGAATGCCTTCAATGGAGTCTGGCTAATAGGGGGTTTTTAGTGATGGAGGCGGACTATTCTACTGCTCTTACGCTGGTACTACGGTATCCTTCGCCGACAGCACCTGATCTTCCGGCAACGTTTGTGGCCGACGCTATATACATCCGGGATAATCCTACATTTGCCGGGGGAAAGCACATTGTCGTCAAGTACTCCAATCGTGCACCTACCCCTCCTGTGCAAAAGCCACGAGCTCCAAAGCTTTCACGAAAAAATAGCCCGTTAACCTCACCCACGAGGTTTCTTCAAACAGGACAATTGGAGAGTATTGTGCAGGATGTTGCTAAGAATATGCTTAGTCAAGGAGAGAGATGGGGTGTTAATCGTGCAGTCAGAGATGCTGTTGGGGATATCAAGAAGAACGTTCAAGGCTTTCAGCATAGTCAGCAGCAACAATGGGCAGCGCAGGAATCGGCCAGGGAAGCGGAATTGGTAAGGAGAAGTCGGGAGTTAAGTAAGAAGCTCAAGGTGGACGACCATAGAAGGAAGAAACTAGAGAAGCTTCTGCGATTGAGCATTGAGGAGTTGGAAAGGGACGACTTAAGCTCGGAACAGAAGAAAGCATCGCTGGCGAGACTAAACCACGTTCGCGAGTGTCTATCAGATAGCACAAAATCAGTGGATTACACTCCACCAGCGGTACCTTCGTCGAATATACCTATCATAACCTCGGTCCCCACAACAGCACCCTCCTCGCCAGTCGTCAAGTCCCCCATCTCAAGACGCGCCTCTTCACCATCCGCCATACCAACCTCCACCTCCACCATCTCCCAACCTACAAAAAAACCAACATCAACTCCACCGCCACCCCCTGCCCCCGCCCCTCCCCCAAAACCACAAAAAGTCCCCACATCACCACAGGGAAACTTCGTCAAGACGTCTTTCAAAAACAACTCCGACCCAGACTTCCTCACACACCGACCTCGGGCGTCCCTGGCTCAGAGCAGCTTCGCATGGATGCTCGGCGATGATCCAGCAGCGAAGACAAAAACCGCATTCGTATCTGCCTCTACGCGAAAGTCTGGGAATTCAAATTCTAGCAGTGGGGGTGGGGGTAGTGGTGCTGGAGGTGGTGGTGGTGGTGGTGGTGGGGTAGATGGTCTAGGGGATGGGATTAAAGTTGATGCTACGTGGACTCCGGATGTGGATGAGGGGTTTGATCTTGAGCGGCTGAGGAGGAAGAGGTAGATGTTTTGTTACTATTGTCTTGCTTTTCTTGTTCTTTCTCTTTTTTTATATCTTTTAGCCAGTCTTGTGCAGGTAAACTTTTGTAATCTGGAGCGCTTTTCTTTCGTTGGTTGGATTATATCTTTGTTTTTTCTTTTCCATTCTCTTCTGGGCGAGTTTGGATGTATGAGCGGAGGGGAAGGCAAGCTATTGTCAAAATACGCATGGATTAAGAAGGACGAGGATGATGAGGAAGTGAAAAAGGGGGGATGGATTATTGCTACTATGCATGATAAAACCATACACCATTGCACTGTATAAATGATACCCTATATTTATTTACTTTTCCATCTCTTGAGCTTTTCTGCATAGCATGCCGTGTCAAGGTATCATGTCATAGATACTACACCATGCGTATTCCTACCTATCGGATGGCTTTACGGTACCTAGCTTCTGTGCATTGGTAGAATTGGCATGGTTTATCACTCGCTTTGTATTTATCTATCTATCCATCTATCGATTGTAGAACACATGCTTACAGTAAGTTAACCTTTGAAACACCGATAAGTATCTTTCCAATGAAAACTCCCAATTGCGCACCTAATGTTTCAAAGTTTTGTTTTTCTTTTCGCGCCGTGATTGCTTCCTTGCCTTCCTTCTTCTTGGTCTTGGTCTGATGATAGTTTTTACCCCAAAGGAAGAGTGGAGAAGAAATGAATGGAAATTTCTGGGAGATGAGTTTTGCCTGGCTGGTATGTACGAGTAGTACCGGATCGCAGTTGGATGATAAGTTAGCAGGTACCGTATGATGTGATACAGTACCGACAAGCAGGTCCTGAATAATTTGGCGGGGCAGGAGGGGGTTGGCTTGTGAAAAAGCTTGTGAAAAAGCTTGTGATGATCTGTTACAAGTACAGTACACTATGCCTTGCCCGCTGTCTATTTGTACACGGCAGTGGTGGGCAAATTCGCAAGCGAAAAGTATCGATCAACCTGGGCCAGATATGAAACATGAACTACCTGCGTTTGTTGAGATCCGAGGTCTTCACATGTATCCAGAAGAAACAAAAGTCTCATTTACGGTACGAGTGTCGGATGGGGGCTCAGGTAATATCCTTCCTATATCATTCTTAAAGTTTTACCCAATACTAAATTGAGTTTGAGCTCAAGTACCGTAGTCTACCTTAGCAGATCAAATACCTTCATTCTAAAGTCTCTTTAGTTTGGCTTATTTATCTCTCTACTTTTTATTTTTATATAATATTTATATTTATATTTTTATTTCCGTTGCGGCTCTTTCACTTAATTTAAGGTTGTTTGATCAGATCCCTTGGCGTACCGTAAGCGGGTTTTTAGCCAACCAGCCAGCCAGCAAGCCAACAACCTCTTGACTTGACTTTGGTTTTGGTTTTGTGGTTTTTTGGTTTTGGTTTGGAAACGTTGGACGACGAGAGAGTGAACAACAACGATAAGTTAACTTCGGCTGGGTGAGTAAAGCTTTCCGGGATATCATACAAAATATTTGGTTTTTTTTTTTTTATTGCAATTCGTTCGTTCGTTAGGTTTGTCCGTCCGTCAATCAATCAGTCAGCAAAGTTTCACGAGACTTTTTTTTTTCTTTTCCCATTTACAAAGAAAAAAGAGGTGTTTCGAATTTCATCAGCAACTCATCTATTTAAAAAGGAATAAATGGACTCCTTCCTCGGCTCCCCGTTTGGACAAATCTCCCCGCCAGATCCTCCCGCCCCGCCTCCGCCTGCACAGATGCAGCGCCCCGCTACTAATACTAATACACGTCCCCCTCCACCCGCGGACTCGTGGTCGGCACAGCAATCATCGCTCGCGCTGCGCTTTTACAGACTGGGCTTGCCAGGGGTTGCGGAGTTGGTGCTTAGCGCGAGTAAGTTGGATACATCGGCGCTGACGAAGGACGCGGCGGCGCTGGAGGGTACTTGTTCTACTTCGGGCGGTGGGAGTGGGAGTGGAAGTGTTGGTGGGGGGTTGATAACTGGCGGTGGGATGAGGGATGGAGTTATTGTTGCTCCGCATGGAGGGTCTAGTGCTGCTGGTGGTGCTGCAGGTGTAGGCGTCGGCGGGGGAGTATCTACGCCGCCAGAGACTCCAAGTGTAAGCCTTCCCTTCCCATCCAACCATCTGCACCCATGAGACTTTGAAAAACTGAAAAATCGCAGACAGCAGCCCGCACCCGCCCCGAAAAATCCGACCGCCTAATAGCGCACAAGGCAAAGTCAATCCAAGACCTCAAGCAAGCCGACTTCGACATCCAAGCCATCCTGGCGCGCATATCCGCAATCGAGTACAACCCGCTAGACCCCGCGTTTGCGGAAGTCCCGGAAAGCGCGAAGCCCTACGCTGGCTTTCTATTGGGTCTCGTGCGCTGCTATTGCGAGACGGACAACGAGCATGAGAAGAAGACGCTGCAGTGTGTTGCGCTTTATCATTTACATATTGTGTTTGATGGCCTCGTCAAGAATTTTAGGGGGAAGGATGCTAGGACTAAGGCTTCGCAGGTTTTGGTATGTTTTCTATTCTAGTTGGATGAATGAACGGGGCTGATTGGGATGGGGGGGGAAACGTAGTGCCATGTAATGACAGACATGCCCATGGCCAAATCCGCAAACTCATTCGTCACCCTCGCAACAGCCAGTCGCTGGCTCAGGGAATTATGCGACTACATGGGCGGCGCAAGGTTCGCTCAGCATTTACTATACGTGAGGGGGGACTTTACAATTACCAAGTACTACTTTCTTCCCTTCCTTTCCTTCCTTCCTTCCTTCCTTCTTATTGCTAGACTAACCCTCGCAAGCTTTAAACAAATGATGACTTCTGCCGAGCGCGTCCGAATCATCAAAGAAGCGCTCGCAGATGCTAGGGATTATTACAGAACGCAGTTGGATGAATTGTATGGCACGTTCATACCGCAGTATGTACCCGCGTTTTATAGTGAGGCCTTGGCCGGGCGGTGAGGTTTTATCTACCCTGGTTGGAGCGGTGCAGAGCGGTGCAGAGCGGTGCAGAGCGGAGATGGGGGTGGGGTGGTATATATCCTGGTTTATGGTTACTTTTTTTCTTTACTTTACTTTTGTATAAAGTTTGTTGGCTGGTGGGATTGGTTGGGGGATTGGAGGGATTGGGGGGAGAGATTGACTGGTACGGTATGGTAGATGTATATTAACTTACGTCTAATGGAGTTATTCCTTTTTTTCTTCTCTCTTCTATCTTGTCGTTTTGTTCTGTCGTTTTGTTCTGTATTGTTCTGTTCTGTATTGTTTTGTTCTGTATTGTTTTGTCATGATTTGGACTGGACGAGGGGGGGAGGAGGAGCTATGTGTACGTTACGTTTTACTACAGACTGGAGATGAAAGCTGTATTCTCTTTCTTTCCTTAATCTATTTCTCTATTTCTTTTGCTTCGCTTCGTTATCTTTCTACGATGGTCAGTGAGGTTGGAAAAGGCAGGACAGACTGGCTGGTGGAGATGGCACACGAAGATATGAAGGGAGTTTCTTGCTGATGGGTTTGACAGTTATAATTTTGCATGTGTGTGATGTTAACCCCGGAACAATAATTGTGTAGAATACAGTGCAGTGTGTGTGAGAATAGCTTTATGTGGTAATACTTAAAGCTTGCCCCTAAGTAGAGTATAGTATGATAGAGTATGATGGGCCGTGGGTAGATATGAAGCATTAATACTGGGAGTGTGGTGTTTGGGGGGGGGGGGGGTTGTCTGGATCGGTGTTGATGGTGTGGGTGATGTTTTTTGGAGGGGGGTTATTATTATTATTTCTGGGCTGGAATAATAAGCATAGCGGTACAGTAGTCTAACTATAACCGATCTCCAAATTTTTTTTCCCCCGAAAGTGCAGTACCGTAGGATGATAACACACGCTCTACCGTACTCTACATATGCCGGTACCCTATATCCTACAAGCTCAATAAACCCCCTGCGAAGCCCATATTTACAAGTTATCACGCAGGAATTATCACAAAAGCCCATCGAATTCAATTCAATTCAACAGAACATGATAAAATACTCCACCTTCCCTTAACACTCTGCCAAATTGTTCCGAATGTGAGAAATTCAAAGCGGAGTTTGTGTTAGTCATGACATGGCATATCCTACTGCGAGGTCTTGGAATGTCTATGCTACTTTCGGACGTCCAGTCTATCTAATTATGTACTGTATCATACAACAATTTTTGAAAAGGGTCGATCTGATGATCTAATAGAACATCTAATCAGATCACACCTTCATTCGAGCCTGAGCCCCTATGCCCTCTTGTAGTACGAGTAATTAGGAGGGGGAGGGGCGGGCGATGGTCAATTTAGGAAAGGGACAAAAGGTTCAAATTGCTAGCAAGCACCTCGAGGTCTCCAGGTGCCGGGAGCTCTACTAGTCAGTTAGTACTGGGGAGGGAAGAAGGGGGGATGCGACTTGAGGTGGGTTGGGTTGAATTGAATTGAATTGAATTGTGGAGGAAATAAGCCTTTTGCCTGGCGTTGTGTTGGTGCCGACCGGCGGGAGGGTATATATGCATGTATGCATCGTGCGGGCGTGCGGATGCGGATGCGGTGGTGTGGGTTGTAGTGTGTGTACTTGTAGTGTAGTGTAGTGTAGTGTAGTGTAGTGTAGTGTAGTGTAGTGTAGTGTAGTGTAGTGTAGTGTAGTGTGGCGGTTGTGTCATTGGGGTTTAGTTGGATTGATTGATTGATGCGAAAGACATTTGCTGCGTTGGAGAAACTTGTAGGAGGTGGTGGTGGCTGCCTAGCCGCTCATCTATCTTGAAGAGATGGGTTGGGTATCTTATTATTTTTTCTGTTGCCTGGTCTCGTCTGGGCTGGGATGGGAGGTAATGTGCAGCAGTACAAACACTCGCAATGCACATGATTATAGGCTGTAGAGGCAGCATGATTATTATATCGGGATGCGCCATTGTTCCTACTGGTAGGCAAAGGGAAGATGCTCTTCTTTGGGGGGGGGGGGTTTTAATTTTTTTTTAATTTTTCGGTGATATCGGTGCTGTACCGGTACCGTACTGAGGGCTTCAAATGGACAATACGGTAATTGCAGAAAGGAAAGAAGGGAGGAAAGGAAGTAAGGATCAAGATATGACTGGTCATGGCATTTTTGTTCTCGGAGTCATACTTAGCACTTGTGGTGGTCGGTGCTCTTTCTTTCTTTCTTTCTTTCATGTCTAAGGCTCTCTTCTCTTTCTGGACGGGTATTACCGGATTGATATGGATAGGGTCTACCAGGATACAGTATCCTACTTTGATCTTACCGGTATTGGAGGAGCAGCGTGGATTACTGCGTTGTGTTTATGATTTCGTCAAATGGCTTGCTCACAGCGGTGTCATACAGTGGGGAAGAACTGTATAAACTACCGTATTTCTTGCTCTGGCATGGTGGTAACTGACTTAGGTTGCAACTGTGAGCGCTTTTGATGGATTTTTTTCGTACTCTTTGGGGACACGTCGATATCGTGGTTTATGATACAGTAGTCTATTACTTGTATTGTGTTCTAATTGTACGAGTATCATTGAACGCGCATACAGTAAAAAGTAAAGATTACAATAGGAAGTTTGAAGGAATGAAAAAAAAAAATTTTTCTCTCCCGCCAAAGATCAGCAATATCAAAGTGGCGCTACCCCTCTTTGCCCCTCCAAACATAGGACGTTGGAAAAAATCCCCCACTAACATGCTCGAAACGGATTAGGCAAGGCCTGTAAGTGCGGCTAGGAATTTCAGCCTAGTCAAATCTAAAAGTGTGTGGATGTTTTTTTTTGTTTTTTTATTAACCATGATAAAACTGTATGGGAGGGTCTATGTATGATTAGAAAAAAATGGAAAAAAAAAAAGCTAGCCCTGCTTGAAAATTTATCCCTTTGAGGGCCACCATAAGATACCCACAGTGCCTCCCAGTCACAAAATGCCAAGACCCACCGGAAGGTAGGGATGGTAAGAAAACTTTACCCCTCTCCTTTAAAGACCGTCCTCCCACTTACCAACACCCACTCCTCCCTCCCTTCCTTTCCTCCTTTTCTTTTCTCCTTGTCACTGTGAGTTCCTTCCTTCCACACCACAACTTTCCCTTCCCCCTTCACTATCCTCCTCATCTTCCCGACGCTCTCCCTGCTAATTATTGATAAAGCATACCGAACAAAGTCTACGTTCTTCTGAGTAATTCAAACCTTTACATCTTCTCCTTTTTTTTTTTCGACACATTTACATCTTCATACACAATGGGGTAAGTTTGAATTAATTTCTTTGTTACATTTTTCCCTCTCCCTATTTCATCTCTCTCGGTATCTTGATAGAGAAACTGTTATCCTATGGATCATAGTTACTGACATTATCTTCTCTCATATAATATAGTAAAGAAAAGACCCACGTTAACGTCGTCGTTATCGGCCACGTCGACTCCGGAAAGTCCACTACAACTGGTCACTTGATCTACAAGGTATGCGAAAAATTCATTTCATCTCAATTGACTGGAAAAAACAGCTAATCACCGTAATCTATGTATCCAGTGCGGTGGTATTGATAAGCGTACCATCGAGAAATTCGAGAAGGAAGCCGCCGAACTCGGAAAGGGTTCTTTCAAGTATGCCTGGGTTTTGGACAAATTGAAGGCCGAGCGTGAGCGTGGTATCACCATCGACATTGCCCTGTGGAAGTTTGAGACTCCCAGGTACTACGTTACCGTCATTGGTGAATATACCCCGCATCCCCTCTCCCTTTGGTCATCTTATCTACTACCCCGCTAGTCTAAATTGAAATTTTCCTACGATAAGATACTAATATATTTTTTCTTTTTTTCCAAATAGATGCCCCTGGACATCGTGACTTTATCAAGAACATGATTACTGGTACCTCCCAGGCTGATTGTGCTGTCCTTATTATCGCTGCCGGTACTGGTGAGTTCGAGGCTGGTATCTCCAAGGATGGTCAGACCCGTGAACACGCCCTTCTTGCCTACACCCTTGGTGTCAAGCAACTTATTGTTGCTATCAACAAGATGGACACCACCAAGTGGTCTGAGGATCGTTTCAAGGAAATTGTCAAGGAAACCTCCAACTTTATCAAGAAGGTTGGATTCAACCCCAAGTCGGTTCCTTTCGTTCCTATCTCCGGTTTCAACGGTTTGTGCTCTACTTCTTGTGTTTATTTATTTATATCAATTGCTAATGGTATTCAGGTGACAACATGATCGACGCCTCTAGCAACTGCCCCTGGTACAAGGGATGGGACAAGGAGACCAAGGCTGGAAAGTCCTCTGGTAAGACCCTTCTTGACGCCATCGATGCCATTGAGCCCCCAAGCCGTCCTTCCGACAAGCCCCTTCGTCTCCCTCTCCAGGATGTCTACAAGATTGGTGGTATCGGAACGGTCCCTGTCGGTCGTGTTGAGACTGGTGTTATCAAGCCCGGTATGGTCGTTACTTTCGCCCCGGCTGGTGTGACCACTGAAGTCAAGTCCGTGGAAATGCACCACGAACAACTTACTGAGGGTCTTCCCGGTGACAATGTTGGCTTCAACGTCAAGAACGTTTCTGTAAAGGAAATTAGACGTGAGTATTCTTACTCTACCTTTTCTTGATATTAACTAACATTAATTAGGTGGTAACGTTGCTGGTGACTCCAAGAACGACCCCCCCAAGGGTGCTGAGTCTTTCAATGCTCAGGTCATTCTTATGAACCACCCCGGTCAGGTCGGAAACGGATACGCCCCAGTCCTCGACTGCCACACCGCCCACATTGCCTGCAAGTTCGCCGAACTCATTGAGAAGATTGACCGTCGTACTGGTAAATCTGTTGAGCAGTCACCCAAGTTCATCAAGTCCGGTGATGCTGCCATCGTAAAGATGATTCCTTCCAAGCCTATGTGTGTTGAGGCTTTCACCGAGTACCCTCCTCTTGGACGTTTCGCCGTCCGTGACATGAGACAAACCGTGGCCGTCGGTGTCATCAAGTCTGTCGTCAAGATTGACAAGGCTGGTAAGGTGACCAAGGCCGCACAGAAGGCTGGCGCCAAGTGAGTACCTCTTTGATTCCTTTTATCACTGATCGGCTTTACTGACATCATTGTTTTAGGAAATAAATTGGTTAAGGGTAGTGCGCTGGTATGGTTTGTAGTTCTTGCGAGTTCTAGATGCTGTCCTGTTCACTTGGGCGTTAAAAAATAAAAAAATGTTCTTATCTGGGTCTTTGTATGAAATGAGATACGAAATTCAGTTCCTTTTTCCTTGTTCTCTATGGTTTCCTCCGCAGGTAGTTTTGTAGATGGCTTCGTGGATTTCATTTGTTGGCTCGCACTGCGGGGAATAAAATTATTGCCTCATTGTCGTGATGTTGATTTCCCACAAGGTGCCTCTTTGTATGACAAGGGAACGCGCTGCCTTGCATCTGATTGTGATACTTGTAGCTTGCTTGGGCGAATGTATCACATTGACGGTTGGCTGACTGGATCAACATGCCTACCGTAAGTACTCGAGTACGGGATCAATGTGCTATGTCGTTGAAATCCCCCCACTGGGATAGGGGTAAGAAAATCACCGCAAATTCAGCCCTCAGCTGAGACAAGAAAAAAGAAAGATACACAGCGCCTTACTACGAGAGGCAATTACAACGTCCTAGCACATTGATCTTATATTCGAGTACTTACGGTACTAAACTATTGCCAAGGATTTACTTGTCATCGGGGTGCAGTACCGGCACTGTACCCGTAGTTTGGGAGGGGTGTCTTGGTCCTGAAGCCAATTACCGATACTTGATGGGAACGTATCGTAGTGAACTTGTGCACAAGAATATGACTGTTTGATCTGGTTAAGGTAGACATGAGTGGATACCCAGGATTTGGATATCAGATCATTTCCTTTCTCCCAGTTTGACGCCGTGAGTTTTTATCTGTGGGAGCGGTATAGCAGCCCAAGTCTACAGTATCATTGCTCTTACAAATACGGTAGAGGTTTATTAATATGTTTCTGGCTTTGGATTGTTTTTGACTACGGTACTTGATGGGTTGGTAGTTTATGTTGGTTTGGTTTTCCAAGTGTCTGCGAGATGGTCGTTTGATATAGGGATACCTCCTGCGGAGCGTCGTGGGAACCGAAGTATACAGTAGCATTTTTTATTGCTATTGCTTGGAAGGGTCGGGTATTGTTGTCTTGAGGTTGGCTTTAGGTTGTTGTAGTACATTAGAGTGATGGCGCCCCGCCCAAAATGGAAAGTTGGAGATTGGAAGTCCGAGCTCTTGACCCTTGCAACGAGAGGGAGGATAATTACTTCGCAGCTACGGAATTTATGTCCTTGAGTTTTGTTTGATTTTCTCAACCGCTGCGTTGGGGCCAGCTCTCCCAAGAGCTCAGACTTTGGACTTCTATCTTTCCATTTTGGGCGGGGCGCCATCACTCTATTAGAGTAAGGTAAGTGGTGATATAGGTACAGTATACTTTGCGGCCTGTCAACTGCTAATTTGTCATTACCACTTACTGTATTACTTGTATTACAATACATTGCGCCGACACTCCCCCCCAATGTACTTGTAACTCTAATAAATTACTTAAGTTAAAGTTACTGTTGATCAGCAGGATCATTTCTTACACTCCCCTCCCTTTCCGCAGAACGAATAAGTTAATGATTGACAAGCCGGATATCTTTCCGATCTTATTAATCCCCCTCTACACCTCTACCTCCACTCCTATTAAAGCAGGCCTGTTTCTCCAAGGATACGAAGGCAGTACCAATAATTTACGGATCAGGGCCCAAGTTCTCCCCGCACAATGACCCGAAAAGGCTTCCTAGCTTGCTTCCGCGTAATATAGTTGCACCTCGTTATAACGAAAGCCGCAAAGACAGATTTTTCTCTTCGTTATAACGAGATTCCATTACAGCGAATAATGGGGGGTTTGTGAATGTTAGTAAGCAAATGGTGAGGGAGGAAAGAAGGAACTGGATCCCTTGTTTACTCATGAATTTCACAGATTTGAAGTGTACAAACTCTCACTAAAGAGGTATCATAGACCAGCAGATGTTTAAGAGAGGTGGTAGAATATAAGATTTTTATGACCTCTGAGAAGTCTGGTCAAGAACTTGAAGAAATCTTCTACTTGTACATCCACACCCATATAATACAAGACCTGCAAATCAAGGGAGGTGATGGAGGTGGACTTAGCCAAACATGCACAAAATTACACCTTCAGTCAGTATCTTTTCCCTTATAATGAGACCAATTTGTATGTGGGTAGGGGGTAAAATCTAAAAATTCTTTATAGATTTGTTATAGAGTGATCTCTACTATGTATTTTGTTATAACAAGGAAATTTTTCTGGGGAATTTGAGCTTCTGAAGGTGGATTTCGTAATAGTAAATTTTTCAGTACAAAGAGGCCCATTATAATGAGGTGTGACTGTAGCTGGTTTCTTTAATATTTAATACTATGAAAAGTAGATAACTCCTAATCCATGTAGGGGAAAGACAAGAACACATTACAGCCTAGAATACAAAAGAGGGAGCAGGTTTACTTCTTGAAATGGGAATGAATGTAAAGAAGGGAATCATTAGTAGAAAGAGGAATAAATACTACTAGTTGTAAGCAAGATACTACTAGTATAGCAGAAAGTCAGATGATTGAAAGGAAAAATAAATCTATTGAAGAGAATCACACAAGCAAACGAAAGAAAGAAACCTGGGAAAGCAGAAACAAAATATATTCGCATTTGTCATTTATATTCTATCTATTATTCATCCCTTGTTTGTCTTTCTAATAGCTAAGTGTAGTTGATCCTTATAAAGGAATCCATGATAATAGTATTGCAACCCACAAAAATAAAAACAATGTCCCAATAGTAAAACCTAGCTATAACTACCTAGGTGTTACAAGCCTAGCATGGAAAAAGGTTTTCACATGACTCGTAGTTATGAGGTCATAGGTTTATAATAGTTTCATGCACATGACCAATTAGGTCATGTGAGTCTTACACATGACTCGCACTTGTGAGTCATAGTTGTTATATTTGATTTGATTGCATAATACTTTCTTTAAAGTTATTAGTTGTTTTGCACACATGACCTATTTGAGGTCATGTGGTTATTATGTTACGCAAGTGCATGAGTCACAATTATGACTCATAATAGTTATTGATTTGTAAGCGGGTTGTGGGAAGGACTATATAAGGAGGAGGATACGACATGGTAGTTAGTTCTTCATGCAACCACCTAAGTTATTTCCTAGATATAACTTTATGACTTTATAAATATAAAATACCTTTATGCTCTTTACTAAGAAAGACACATTGCAACATCTTCCTTATAGGATAAGGAAAGAATAAACAAATAGCTTAGTCTTGGGAAGTTTGAGTAAATATAATACCTGTTATAAGAACTTAGTCTTAGGAAGATTAAGTAAAGATCAAGAAATACGACTCTGAGTATTTATTCCCTTTTATCCCATACTATATTAACTCTATACTATTGTTGCCTGTTACATGGTTATATAATAGGAGTGATCACATAGGCGATCCTAACATTAGGTCTATAAAATAAAACTAACTTTTCTCTCACTACTAATCTTAAACCATTTTTTATCCTCATAGTATCTAGATTCTTCATACAAATATTAATGTAAAAATATATAATAATATTTTTAATAAATATATACCAAATCTAGAGAGTTTCTCCTTGTATTATTTGCAAGTAATAATTATCTAATATATAGTATTATGTTTTTTTAGAAAAGTTTCATGTATTTTTCTTTAATATTATGATACAAGATTAGAAACTAGAAGCTTGGCACCTTTTACTTTCAGAGGTCAGGTGATAGTGTTTTTGTCAATTTTTCACCCCATGTCATACTAATTTACAGAACCCTAAACCCTCAAACTCTATGTTGTGTTGAAAATTGTAACTACGAAAGTTTATGATATGATTGGGCTTCGCCCAATAAATTACTTAAGTTAAAGTTACTGTTGATCACCGGGATCATTTCTTACACTCCCCTCCCCCCCGCAGAACAAGATCGAATAAGTTAATGACTGACAAGCTGGATATCTTTCCAATCTTATTAATCCCCCTTCTACTACCCCTACCTCTCCACTCCTATTAAAGGAGGTCTGTTTCTCGAAAGATACGAAGACAATACCAATAATTCACCGATCAGGGCCTAAGTTCTCCCCGCACAATGACGCGAGAAGGCTTCCTAGCTTGCTTCTGGGTAATATGCGGGTGGTTGCCCGGGGTTATTGTCCGAGAAGTACTGTACAGTAACTCTAACTTGCCTTCCACTATGATACCGCTGACCAGGTATCCATACAGTTACAGCAAAAGTTTATATAAAAATTAGCTTCCGTCCCACAATGATGTTTTCCGTCCCACAATGATGTTTCAATTTCATTTTCCCCGCCTCCAGCCCGTGCAAACATGAAGTTCCCAATCTTTTTGACTGCGGCCATCCTATTCCTCTCCCCAACCATCCAATGCGTCGAATATTCCCAGCTCCTTACCTCCTCCGTTATCGCGCGGAACACACCCCTAGACAAAGACTCCACCGGCGCCATCCTCAAAGCCTACGAACACGGCGTGATGGAGCGGGCTCTAGCAATGGTCTATAACAAGACTGGCAACGCCACATATTACAACTATTTAAAATCCGACATTGACAATCTAATCTCTCCATCGGGTGTATTACTAGACTATAACTTGACATACTACACCCTCGACGACGTCCGCCTTGGCCCTGAGTTCTTGTACTTGTACTTAAGCACCGGCTCCAGCAAGTAGAAGACTGCCGCCGACACGTTGCGACAGCAATTGCTGTCCCAGCCACGGAATAGCGAGGGCGGGATGTGGCATAGATCTACTTGTCCGAACCAAATGTGGTTGGATGGGCAGTACATGGCGTTGCCGTTTTATGCCGGAATTATTTGACGCAGCGAGCCAAACGGCTTGGAATGACATTGCATTGCAGTTCTCGCTATTGGAGACTCACGTCCGGAATGCCACGACGGGATTACTAAAGCATGGATACGATGGTGGAAAGAGTGCCATTTGGGCGGATCCTATAACCGGCTCTGCACCGCTCGTCTGGGACCGTGCGCTTGGTTGGCACCTTATGGCGCTCGTGGATGTGCTGGATTACCTCCCCTGCTCACACCCCGTGTTTGACGTGCTCAAGAGTCACTTCTCCCGTGCTGCTGCTGCGGTTAGAGCCACTGCGGATCCCGACATAGGCGCTTGGTGGTTGGTTATGTCACAGGAGTACACCGCCGCCCCAGGCAACTATATTGAAAGTTCGGGAAGTGCCATCTTCGTATATGCTTTCCTGAAGGGCGTGAGGGTGGGGTATTTACCCTCTAGTAAATACTTGCCTGCGGCCAAGAAGGCGCATGAGTATTTGGTCACCGAATGTGCCGTGGATAAAGGAAGGGGCATATATGATTGGCTGGGGATGGTGAAGGTGGGGAGTTTGGGGAGTAATGCGGATTATGCTGTGGGTTTTGGTCTTTCCGGATTGAGGTGGAGTGATGGGAGGGCTGATTTGGGTAGTATTATATCTCTGTCCCGAAAAGGACCAATGACTTGAAAGGGATTGGACCGTTTATGTTTGCGAGTGTTGAGATTGAGATGTTGGAGTAGGGAGGTGGGAGGAAGGGGCGAGTGATGGGGTGATGATGTGGTATCGTAGCATTACTAGCCGGTTCGGTTAAGTGGGGATGGATTGTGGTTGTTTATGTGTATAGATTAAAAAGACTCATGAGCAGTTTGAACCTCAATGAATAGATACGTTAAACGCTACAGCTGTTACCACCCCATCCCAGATTCATGCAAAATGTGCAAGAATATTGTTACGAATTGAGTTGAGAGAACGAACTGAAGTTCTATTGTGTTTGCCAAACTTCAGAAGAAGAAGAGAAAGAAGAGAAAGGGAGCGAGGCACCACTTAAAGGTAGCAAACAAAAAGGAAAGCATCGGTGTGTAGGAATGCATAGGTAGTGCACAACGTATGCATTCCGACTACAAGATTACGCAACATCACGCAGTAGGAGTATCCTAACTACGCAGAGAACAATGCAACGGTAAAACAAGGCAACATCAGATCCACATTCTAACAAATATCGTAGCTATCCCGGCGGCATCACCCATCACTCGAACCAACGTTTCCCTTCCTGTCGGAAGCAATCCCTCAATGTGACGGGAAAGAGACTTCCGGATGCCTGACGACAAAGGTCACGCCGAGTAGGCATAAATAGAGGGCCTCCCCACGCACCTCAAGTAGAGAACAACAAGAAAATAACAAACACTGCCGCCATTCTATCCTCTCCTCTCCTACATTCACCCATATTCCCCACACGTCCTAACCTCGTCTTCAATTACCATGCACAACGCTCGAATTCCGACACCCCTCCCGGTTGTAAACCGCATCAACACGGGAGGAAAAAAAAACAAAACATGTATCATAGTATCATAGAAGCAGCTTCCCCTAACTTTTCAGACTGGGTAAAACCCCAGGCCCCTTAAACACCTAGATAGAAAAAAAACTCTCAGATTATAGACTTCACTTTAACACAATCTGTAGTGGCTTACATAAAACACCAAGTACCGTGTTGTGGCGTGGGTTTTGGGTCAGGCGTTCTTTTGTGGGTATTTGGCACCACAGGGAATGTCGGTCGACAGTGTTGTGATTGCTATTTGTTATGTTACTTATAATGGATGATAATACTCCTTTGAGGATAAGCAAGCTTCTCCTCCTCAATTTTCCGGACCCCCCTTTTCGCCTTCCTTTTTAGGAAGGTAGTTGCAGGATAAAACACCAAATCCACTCTCATGATCCCTCAATGCTGAACTTTGGAGCTTCATAGGCTTGGGCATCAATCCTGTCATGAGATAAAAACACATCCTTCCTCCCATAGTCACTTTACTAAGTGAGGCAATATTACAAACCCAGCATGGTTTGTAATGGTTTCACATGACATACAATTATATGTCATAGTATTTTATTTGTTTCGCACATGACTTGATTAAGTCATATGATATTATGTTTTGCACTATGACTCACATACGAGTCATAGGGTCTCACATGACTCACAGTTGGGAGTCATAGTTGTTTATGTTTGAATTTGATTGGTATGTTGAGCGTTGACTCATAGGTGCGCCTATGAGTCATGAGGATTAAGAGAGGCATGACTTCATTTATACGAGTCATGAGGTTTTGCACATGACCCCTTTAAGGTCATGGGACTTTCACACATGACCAAGTATGGTCATGAGGTTATATGTTATGTGAGTGTATGAGTCACAGTTGTGACTCATTTGATTTGTAAGTAGGTTGCTGGAAGAACTATATAAGGAGGTCGATAGGACCTGATAGTTAGTTCTTCACACAACCACCTAAGTTATTTCCTATCTTATAAGTTATCAATTAAACACCTTTATGCTCTTTACTACAAAGACCAACAATCACGAAGAGGAACAGAATCAATACTAGTTAGCACTATAAGGACTTAGTATTGACAACGGTCAATATCTAAGACGTAGTGTAAGATAACAAGTATTGAGAATTCTCGAAGAAAAGAGAATACAACAAGAGATAGGTGAGTATTATTTCTAAGGAAAAAGCTAATGATAGGCTCGTTGCCTGTTGCGAGATATAAGAGAGGAGAGATCTTATAGCCGATCGTAACATTTGGTTGCGTCCCCAAGCAATACCCAACGACAATACGGATTTCGAATATGACGACTGATCCTTAGAACTCCCAGAGGTTGAACACGAACTTGCAAGAACAGCCTCAGAAAGAGGGAGAACACCAAGTCTAGTTACACCAGAAGAAAGGTCACAACATAACGAATCTTCAAGCGAGGAAGAAGAAAGAATGAAAAGAATGTCGGGCCAAGGACAAGCAGCGGAACAAGCTGCAAACCCACCACCAGCAGAAGGAGAACCACTTGGACAACTAGCGCAGATACTACAAGCCATGAACATTCCAAAACCGAAGGTTAAACCACCAAGCACCTACACAGGTGATAGAAAAGAACTCAGGAACTGGCTAGCGGAACTGCAAATCTACTTCCAAGCAGTAGGATGGGCAGAAGAACACAATGAAGAAAAAATCACCTATGTATCCAGCCTACTATGAAAAGAGGCAAGTTCATGGCTCACACCCTATACAGAAGGAATAAGAACCAAACCCTGGAACAATTGGGAAGAATTCAAGGAAGCGATTAAAAACCAATTTGGGGAAATTGATCCAAGGAGAACAGCAAGAATACAACTCAAAAATATGATCCAAGGAACCCAAACTATGATGGAATACTGGAACAAGTTCAAACTGGCCCTAACAGAAGCGGAATTGGACGACACGACAGCAGGAAAATGGCTATACGCGGGAATGAACCCAAAATTGCAAGAAGAATTTGATCACTACGATCAAACAATCACGGCAGCAGACCAATTAGCAGTATGGGCTATGAACAAAGAAATTCAACTGGCCACACTCAAACATCTGCGCCAGGCAAAGAAAGTTAAGATAGAGACATACGGCACCCCAAGAAACCAAGATGGCACTTTTAAAACAATACTCAAGGAAATCCCACAAGGGGACCCTATGGATCTAGATGCCACAAACTGAAGGAAGTACTAAAGGCTACCTCAAGAAGAATGGAGAAAACGCATGAAAGAAGGGTTGTGCTATCAGTGTGGAAGGAAAGGACACATGGCGAAGGACTGTCGAGTCAAAAAGGCCAATATCAAGGGACCAAAGATCAGGGAACTAGATGTGGAAAAAGAGCCAGAAGAGGCTTTAAACGATGAAAGTCTCCAGGAATAGGTGGTCCTGGGGACAACAGAACGAAACCCATCAAAAGAAAAAAGACGTCCCCAGGAAATGATGGGCCAGAGGACGATAAGACAAAAACCATCAAGATTGCACACCTCAACACCATAATAACCAACAAGTAACTAAGGAATCTCGAGTCAGACCACATCATGGTCAAAATACAACTCCACAACAAGCAACAACAGAAATCGACAAATGCGATGATCGACTCAGGGGTAACTGAAGATTTTATAGACTGCAACTTCACTATAAGTCATCAATTACCCCTGACGAAAATCGAAAAACCAAGGGATATATACATGGTAGATGGAACCGTATTGGATGCTGGACCAATTACCCATGTCACAGAAATCCCTATGGACATCGGAAACTACAAAGAGAAAGCAACTTTCCTAGTAGCGAACCTTGTCAAACATGAGGTCATCCTCGGCATGACATGGCTAAAAAATCACAACCCGAGGATCAACTGGCGAAAAGAAGAAATCACCTTCGATAGTGATAGGTGTAAGGCAGTATGCCTTGATGCCTCCCCGACGGTATATGCAGTACCAGAAAAGGAAGCAATTCAGGAGAATCTAAAAAGTAGGATTCTAAGGATCAGCACTAAGGAAGGACCAAACTACGAAGTCATAGTCAAAAGGCTGAGAGAAGACGCGAAGATACCTATGAAAGGTTCGCGAAAGGCTACAGGAAGTGACCTGTTCAGCATAGAAGAAGCAACAATCCCAGCAAGGGGACAAAAGCTCTTTGGAACAGGAATCTCGATGGGACTTCCGGAGAATACCTATGCCCGCATCGCACCCAGAAGTGGTTTGGCAAGCAAAAATGGCCTTACCATTAATGCTGGAGTCATAGATGCAGGCTATACAGGAGAAATTCGGGTCCTATTGGTAAACCTGTCAGAAGTGGATTATGAGGTCCACAAAGGAGATAAAATAGCCCAGATAATTGTCGAAAAATAGTTTCAATACCATTCAAGGAGGTGCAACAACTTCAACCCACAGAAAGGGGCAACCAAGGATTCGGCAGTACAGATCACCAAGAGGAAGAACCATCTCAGAACAAGAAAAAACTATCGATCACTTTCATCTCAGCACAAGCATTCGGTAGGATGCACAAAAAAGGAGAAATCACTGGAATCCTAAAATGGGACGATGCAAGACTCACACTGGCGGCCAAGACAATTAGCACTGAACTAGCACTGCAAAAGAAAGGAAAGGGTGGAAAAGAAACCTTAAAACAAATAGTGCCTAAGGAGTATCACAACTTCTTAGATATATTTGAAGAAAAAGAAAGAACTGAGTTGCCACTACATAGGGCAGCGGACCACAAGATTGAAACAGAAGCACCACCACCATTTATGAAACTCTACCCCTTGAGAGGGGAAGAACTCAAGGAACTCAGGGAATACCTGGAATAGAACCTAGAAAGACGATGGATAAGACCTTTGTCCTCATCAGCGGGAGCACCCATACTCTTTGTCAAGAAAAAAGATGGAGGATTAAGGCTTTGTGTGAACTACAGAGGCCTAAATGCAGTATCAAAAAAGGACCGATATCCATTACCATTAATAAGTGAAGCCTTGGACCGACTGCAAACAGTGAAATATTTCACCAAACTCGATATCAAAGATGCCTATCAACATATAAGGATTGCCAAAGGAGACAAATGGAAGACAGCATTCAGGACGCGATACGAACTATATGAATATATGGTCATGCCATTCAGATTAGCTAATGCACCAGCAACCTTTCAATGATGGGTCAATAATGCACTTAGCAAGTATTTGGATGTCAACTGCATAGCTTACCTGGATGACCTATTGGTATATTTGGATACCATGGAACAACATCGAAAGGACGTGGCCATGATACTAGCAAAACTCAAGGAAATTGGAGTTCGCCTCAAACCCACAAAATGCGAATTCCACAAGGAAGAAATCGAATACCTAGGATTCATCATTAACTCTGAAGGAGTCCAAACGGATCCTACCAAAACAGATGCCATAAAAGTATAAACAACACCAGAAAAGGTCAAAGATATTGAAAGCTTTGTGGGATTCTGCAACTTCTACTGAAGATTTATAGAAGGATTCAGCAGAATAGCAAAACCACTTTACAACAGAACAAAGAAAAATCAGAAGTGGGAGTGGGCAGAGCCAGAGCAAAGGGCCTTTGAAGGTCTTAAGGAAAGACTCACCACAACTCCAATACTAAGACACTTCGACCCAGAAGCACCCATCATGATCGAAACAGATGCATCAAATTACGTCTGTTCCGGAATAATATCGCAACAAGATAAGGAAGGGCTATGGAAACCAATAGCCTATCCGTCAAAAACAATGACCAAGGCAGAATGCAACTATGATATACACAATAAGGAACTCCTCGCAATAATGCAGGCCCTCAAGGAATGGAGGAAATATGCACAAGGAAGCCCTCACACAGTCAAGATTCTTACAGACCACAAGAACCTTGTCCCATTCACAACTACCAAGTCCTTAAATGGAAGACAAATAAGATGGAGCGAAGAGCTAAGTCAATACAATATCAAAATCGAATTTCGACCAGGCAAGGAAGGGGCAAAACCGGATGCCCTTACAAGAAGAACGAATGACATACCAATGGAAGGAGATGATCACCTTACTAGTACACAATGACAAAGGATCCTGTTACCAAAAGAACAATTCTTTGTGGATGAGGGATATGCCTCAGGCTCAGAAGAAATCAATACTATGGAACTATGGATGATAGATGACCAAGGAACTGAAAAGAATATCAAAGAAAAGACATCACAAGATGTGTTGCTCCAAGATATTCGAAAATCCATAGAAAGGAAGGATAAAGAATACCTGAAAGTGGCACTAGGATCATGCGACTGGAAGGAAGGATACATATGGTATGAAGGAAAAATCTGGCTACCAGAAGACAAACCAATAAGAACTGAAGCGATAAGAAGGAATCACGACACCCCACAGAATGGACACAGTGGAACAGCCAAAACAATTGAATTGACACAACGGACATACTATTGGCCAGGAATGTGCCAAGATATTAAGAGATATGTCAAAAACTGCAACATGTGTCAATGGACAAAACCAAGTCGTCATGCACCCTATGGACTATTGCAACCACTACAAATACCAGAAAAACTATGGAAATCCATCAGTATGAATTTCATCACAGACTTGCCACTATCGAACAACTATGATGCAATATGGGTCGTTGTGGATCAGTTGACCAAGATGGCTCATTTCATACCCTGTCGGAAGGATATGAAAACCAAACAATTTACGCAATTGTTTATGAAAAATGGTTTCAAACTACATGGATTACCGAAAGACATCATCAGTGATAGGGGATCAATATTCACATCGGACCTATGGAAAGAGATGACCAAAGGATTGGACATCACCAGGAAGATAAGCACAGCATTCCACCCCCAAACGAATGGTCAGACAGAGCGAACAAATGCCTCACTGGAACAGTTCCTAAGGGCATATGTGGAATACTCCCAACAAGACTGAGAAGGATGGCTATCATTTGCAGAATTTGCATACAATAATACAAAACAAGATATTATTAAGACAATACCCTTCTATGCAAATTATGGACATTACCCCATCAATAAACCCATGGGACACATAGGCTTACCAGGAATATTGGAAAAGGAGGACATCAGCCGACTACATGGACTCATCCAAACAGAAATAAGAATGGCACAAGATAAAATGAAGGAAAACAACGATCACCACAGAAAACCCGATCCAAGACTGGAATCAGGAGATAAAGTCTGGTTAATCACGAAAGATATCCAGACCACAAGGCCATCAAAGAAACTGGATTATTGAAAAATCGGACCATACAGGATCATTGAAAAAATTGGAGAAAAAGCTTATAAGCTAGACCTCCCAGCCTCAATGAAAACGAAACATCCAGTCTTCCACATCAGCAAACTTGAACTTTATTCGAACAATCCTCTACCCTCACAAAAGAAACTTCCCCCTCCTCCTATCGAGATAGAAGGAGAAGATGAATACAAACTCGATCAAATAATGGATTCAAGACTACATTATGGAAAACTACAATACCGAGCCAAGTGGACTGGTTACTCTGCACAACATGACCAAGAGTGGTACCCAGCAGAGAACTTCAACAACGCCAAACATGCAATCAAATACTTTCACCAAGAAAACCCAGGGAAACCTGGTCAAAGAGGAGGAACAAATGAGCAACAAGGACTGGATCAACCTAGCCAATCTCCCCGCATCCATGCCAATTACACACGAATAAGAAGAACACAACCAGAAAAATTGGACTGGTTGCTTCGACGATGGATGCCAAGTACACTTTACGGAAAAAGAAGGGGCCAATTACTGGCTGAAGAAGCACAGAACACCCCTCCCACCACTCCAACCACCCATGACGACATGGGAAGAAACGTCACCATCCCCGAGAACACCACCCCAGTCACCATGTGACAACAACATCCTTTTAACGGCAAATCAAGTGAGGTTTTCAGGGATGAAAACAAAGAGAAGGGGGGGCAAAAAATCCTGGCCCAAGGTCAAGGAAGGTAGAAAACAGTTGGAAGATTATCCAACAATAACCCATACCGATTCCTTCAAGACAAAGGAAACCTTGAAAAGAAAAATCAAGGAAAAGGAGGAGCAAATTGAAAAACTGGAGGCGGATAAAAGATGGTCAAAAGGAGAGATAGCAGGAAAGGATATCAGGATGAAGACCTACAAAGAGAGCTAGCAAGAGAACGCTATGCGAGGAAGGAGGAAGAAAAAAGGTTCAACAGGATTGCAGGGGACATAGCACACATCCACAGAAACATAAAAAAAGATGTATACTATGAAGGATACCATCAAAAATCCTCAAGGGACTGAGGATTTAGGGAGAGGGGAGCTAGTATTACAAACCCGGCATGGTTTGTAATGGTTTCACATGACATACAATTATATGTCATAGTATTTTATTTGTTTCGCACATGACTTGATTAAGTCATATGATATTATGT
>ML120614.1:0-74587 GCA_003788595.2 Choiromyces venosus 120613-1
CAGTTGAGTCATACGATGGTATGTTTTCACACTATGACTCACATACGAGTCATAGGGTCTCACATGACTCACAGTTATGAGTCATAGTTATTTATGTTTGAATTTGATTGGTATGTTGAGTGTTGACTCATATGTATGCATATGAGTCATAAGGATCAAGAGGCATGACTTTGTTTATATGAGTCATAAGGTTTCGCACATGACCCCTTTAAGGTCATGGGACTTTCACGCATGACCAAGTATGGTCATGAGGTTATATGTTACATGAGTGTATGAGTCACAGTTGTGACTCATTTGATTTGTAAGTGGGTTGCTGGAAGAACTATATAAGGAGGTCAATAGGACCTGATAGTTAGTTCTTCATGCAACCACCTAAGTTATTTCCTATCTATTATATTACGAATAAAATACCTTTATGCTCTTTATATACAGATCGAACAACCTGAGAGAAGGAACCAGACTAATATGAGTTGGCACTATAAGGACTTAGTATCAACAAAGGTTGACATCTAAGACGTAGCATAAGACAACAAGTATTAGAATTCTTGAAGAAAAGAGAATACAATAGAAGGTAAGTAAGATTACCTCTAAGAAAAGCTAACTACAGACTTGTTGCCTGTTGTGAGATATAAGATAGGAGAGGTCTTATAGCAGATCATAACACTAGCTGACTGGTATGAGATACTCCCCCCAGTCAAGAGCTCCCATAAAGAAATCCACCTCCTGGCCACCTACTACAAATATATCATTAACAGCCTGCCCGCTGTCTTGCTAACCCTCCAACACAAAAGAAACCCTCTCCAGCAGCCAGCTACCCCCCTCAGCATATCCACAGGTTCAGTCCTCCTCCTCGGGTGCTCCGCCATACTTAGCAGATACATGGGTGTATAGACTGGGGTGCAGATAATCATTCCAGTGTCAACCAGACTGTCACACCTCCCCAGATCACACCTCCAGACTCCCCCTCCATTTCAGCCAAGAAAAACAGCCGTCGCCAATCCCAAAAGTAATAGTGTACCTGGGGGTGAGCCAGGGCTTCCAAGTTTTGTGTAACTACACCAAGGCCACCAGGATACACCGGCTGGAAGTTCCAAGGTGTAGTGGGTGGTTTTTGGGGGTCAAAGCCATTCTCCGCAAAGTGGGAAGGTGAAGACACCCTGTGGATTGAGATTGCCTGGGGGTTGTCCAGGACTTATGATGTTTGCCTAGGAGAAATCAAAAAACTCAACTCCTAGGTCTTATGTGCCAAAGGGCAGTCAGGTTTCCTCAAAAGGATGTCTGGAAACGTTGCAAAAAAGAATGAAAGGCTATCTGAATCGTGTTTGTGCTTGTACTAGGTGGTGTCAATAAAAAAATATAAACTCAGGCCTCAGGAGGCTCCTCAAATTGCGAACTATAGTCCTAGCTGTCTGCCAGTGCAAAAAAGAATGTGGTTCCAGAAAACGATGCCCTTGAAGGGGCGGGCAGTGGTGCTCTCAAAAGAGCTTGTATCATGGGTGACATATCAATAGCTGAAACAAAGAAAAGCGATCCAAGAGGCATGAACCCCAAGGTAAGAATAAAGACTTTGAAGCCATCATGAAAATTGCTCAAAGGGCATTGATTGGGTGAACCCACCTGTAACCCCCAAAGACCCCTAACCCACAAAGATGAGAAAGAAAGGGGCCATGGTTAAACCTAGTTTTCATTCAATCTAGTCTGGGGGTAAGCCCCATTTCACCTAATTAAAGGTATCTAACTACCGGTGTGAGATACTCCCACCAGCCAAGGGCCCCCTTAATGAAATATCCTCCTCCCCGCTGCTTGCCTAGCCAATTTTTTCATTGTCCCCTTGTCCAACCTTTAACAAAGAAAACTCCTGCCCCCCCCTATCCCCCTGCCCCTCACCCCCACTGCCCCCTCACTCAGCCTTTACAAAGTAAACTCCTTCTCCCCCCTTCTCTCCTTTCCCTCAACTAGTTATTCTAACCAAAGAAACCTACCCCATCATCTCTATGCCCAGTAGTCAAGTACTTAAGGAAATCTAACTACTAAAGAAACTCACCCCATCATCTCCATGCCCAGTGGTTGTAAACTAAGAAAAATTCCCCACAACTAATGAAACCAGCCCCATCATCTCCATGCCCAGCTGTTGTGTATCTATGAAATTCCTGCAACCAAGAAAACCCACCCTGTCATCTCCATGCCCAGTGGTCATGGACTAAAAGAAATTCCCTGCAACTAATGAAACCAGCCCCATCACCTCTCTACCCAGCTGTCGTGTAGATAAGGAAATACCACCCCCCAGCATTACACCTCTGGGTTGCCAGGCCGCCATCTCCTCGGCACTCGGTCTGCCTCTGGGCTCTTCTCATCCCTCTTCAGGGCTTATTCCTTCTTCTTCCCCTCTGGTCTGCCTGCCTTGTAGCCAGGCAGGTGGGTTTTTATATGCGCTTCTAATTTAGCCATTTCTTGTCTCAGTTCTTGGCTGCAGGTCGGGCATGGTTTCATTTTTCAGATTCTGGCAAGCTTTTTCAGTTGGGAGGTGGGTAGGTTAATGCCGGCTCCCATTGTTTGTACTGCACTTGCTCCTTTCCCTTTGTAGTTCTCCTCTGATGGTCTTTTCCTGAGCTCTTCCAGCCATGTCTCCATCCAATCCAGTATCTTCTTCTGGTCTCTGTTGTTGTAGGGGTTAGCCTTGAGGGGGGCTACCATACCACATCTTTCCATTAGGTGTTCCCCAGTGACTATATCCCTTTTGCAGGGGTACTTTCTCCTTTTTGCCCTGGGGTCCTGATAGGGCCATCCTGCTGTCGCTCTGAAGTGTATCAAGTTTTACATCTGCCGTCTCAATACATCTCTCCAATGCTTGTAGTTTTCCTTCAGGTAGCCTTTATATCTGATGTTTTCCTCTTTGATGCTGTTTTTCCAGTTTTCAAGGAGATGGATCTTGAGGTTGCTCTTTCCCAACTTGAGGTTGTGGGTGCTTTTGATTACCACTTTGGCCCCCATTTGGTTGGCCCACTTCTTTGTCCATACTGTCGGTCTGTCCAGGCAGTGTGCATGGAGGCTCAGTAGGTTTTGTCTGTGGTGGGTGTACATCCCCAGGGGGACTATTCCTGTTTCTGCATAGGTTGCCACTAAGGGTACCCTTTTTTTGAGGTCAAAGTCTAGTCTTAGTATCTTGTTTAGTGCGATCTGCGCTTTGTTTATTTCAGTAACTGTTCCCCACACTTCTATCCTCTAGGTTAGTTGAGGTAGGATTGGCCCTTATATTAGCCTCGGGGTTATCCATGCGTTAAGGCCGCCCTTTTCATATCTACTCGTTAAGGCTCTAAGGAAGTGGCTTGTTCTTTGGGCTTTGATCGTCCAGTAGAAGATGTGGTTTTTCCATTTGAAGTCCAGGGATATGAAGTACCCCAGCCATCTCATTACCACTCTTTCCGGTACCGTGTACCCTCCCACTACTGGTGAAAGGTGTTTGTCCTAGGGTGTCTTTATGTGTATCCTTTCTGTCTTGAGTGGCAAGAGGTTGTAGCTGTGGGTCCTGCATTTGGCCTCTATCTTGTCTAGGGTATCTTGGTACGCTGTTTGTCCCTGGTTGCAGTTTTTGTATATGGTGGCTACCAGGATGTCATCCACATAAGTAAGGAGGCAGGTTGTTGTTCCTGGCATTGTCTTGGGTTCTATTGCTGTTATCTCTCTTATGCTTATTAGGAATTGGATGGGGGAGAGGGGGGATCCCTGTGGGGCTCCTTTATCGGTTAAGAAGCTCTTGGAGTATCTCCTGTTGAACCTGTGGGATGTAGTTCTGTTTGCCACCCAGTGTCTAACCCATTGTCCCAGGTGGGGGTTTGCCTTTCTCAATGTTTCGCATACTTCTTCCATTCTCAGGTGGTCGAATCCTCCTTTTATATCGAGGGCCATTAGGTATGTGTATGGCTGTTTGGAGGTGGTCAGGATGTCATTGAGGGTCTGGATAGCGTCCGTAGTTCCATTGTTTTTTCGGCCTCCATACATGTTGGGGGTTAGCAGATTTAGTTTGGCGATGCATACCACCGCTGCCCTTTCCAGTACTTTGGCCAGGATAGATTGGAGTTGTATCGGCCTCCAGCTCTTGGCTATTGTATATCATTCCTTTTCTTCTTTTTTTATTAGAATTGTATTGCTTGCCTTCCAACCTATGGGGATTCCTTCTGCCCAAGCCCTATTCATCATGCTGGTGAAGAGTGTTTCCCTACTTTTTCTGAACAATTTGATTAGCCTTCCGGGAATGAGGTCTGGTCCTGTTGTCACTCTATTCAGGGTTGCTTTCAGGGCTATGTCGAGGAGGCATATGTCTAGCTTTTCCAGTGATTTGGTTATTGTCTCCAGGGCTCATTGGTTTTCTCCTCTGTAAAGTGCTGTATGTAGTTCTTGGGCTATGTAGGAGTGCTCTGCTGCCATACTTCTATCTTTTCTAATTAGTGTAGGTATGGGTTGTTTAGTATGCCTTGGCTTGACACTTCTAAAATACTTCAGGTCTGTTTCCTCTTGGAGGCCTTCACCATTTGCTTCTAGTTTGGCTTTGGCTATTTCCTTCCTGTATCATCACCTTTTATCTCTTATTGAGGCACAGGTGGGGTTGTTCCTGATGTCACTTGTGAGTTCCTTTCTTTTTCTTTCTAGATTGGCATTCCAGAAGTCTCTTGCTCCTTCCTTGGCTTTTGGAGTGTGTTTTTTGATTATTTCGGATAGGGTTTTCTGGATATGGGTTGGGTCGTTATTGCTTTCATCTAGGAGGAGGAGCTCCGTTCTGATGTTGTCTCAGTTAGCCTTATCATATCTGAGTAGGTTGGTCCTTGATTGTCTCCAGTCTAGTCCTGTGCAGATTGAGAGGGCTGTGTAGTCCACAGAGGGCATAAGGATGTTATTGACTCTAAGGTTGTGGGGTCTGTCAGAGATTACTAGGTCTAGCATTGTTGCTGTGGGGTTTGCATTGGAGGGTGGGTGGGTTATAACATAGGGGTTAGCAACAGCTAGCGCTCTTTCAGCTATCCATCCTCTGAGGGTTGTTCCTGCTGTATTGGGTCATCCTGACAACCAAGCCGGGTTAATCGCATTGAGGTCTCCTATTATTATGTTCTTGCTGCCTTTGTGCCATTCGTTGTCCTGATTGAAGTTGTGGGTTGCTCTTTCGTGGGCGTCAGTTCTTCTATTGCTATGCGGTCTTTGGTATCTGAGGGTGATTTCAGAGCCTCGTGTCCATAGCATGATGAATTGTGATTTAACCCTTTCTAGTACAAACATATGTACATATTCATCTTTAATATATGAGGCGCAGCCCTATCTTACTGCTTTTGTGTCAGTGTAATATGTGTAACCTTCTATGTGTATTCAGTTATCATTTTCTAGTTGGCATTCTGCTAATGTTATTATTTTGGGTTTAAGTTTTTGTGAGGTCTTAAGTAACTCCGTGACAATGTTCATGGACCCGCTGACATTGAGGTAAACTATATCAGTGGTCGCTATAAATTAATTATGGGGATTTTGTAGGGTGGCCAGTATGGCCAGGTCTGGGACTACTAGGCTGTCTCGTGGTGCTATCTCCGGCCCTCTGGCTCTGGCTCTGGTTGGGCAGTGGTTGTCTCCTGTGAAGTAGGTGGTTTCTTTGCAGTTGGTACATCTTCTGATGGTATGGGAGCAGGGTCTTCCTTTTCTGGATGTGCAATACAGCTCCGGGCAGCTGTGTTCTCTGGTGTGGTGGTTCCCTTTGCAAAACTTGCATTTCAGTGGGAGGTGGCAGTGTACTGTGTGGTGTCCCATCTGCAGGTACCTCTCGCAGCAGGTGGAGGAGTCTCTTCTAGTGTATCTGACGAAGGTACAACGTTGCCCAAAGATTGCCATGCTGCCTTCCGGCTTTTTGAGTTGGGAGCTGACCCAGTCATTCATTTCTACTGTTGTAATGACCAAAGACTTGAATTTGTTGTTTGCCTTGAGGGCTGTGGGTGATCTGATCCACTTTGGTCTATCTATAACATGGATCGCTGGGTTGTAGTCTGAGATCTCTCTTTCTAGGTCGCTCCAGTTTAGGGAGTACGCATCACAGTCTATTGGTAACCAATCCTCATTGTTTCCTAGTAGGACCTTGTGGATGAGGATGTTAACTGTGGGGACATCAGTGACGATGCTGAATCTGAAGATGTCAATGCTGTTTAGTACCTTGGTGATGGCATTGGAGTCTTGGAGAGCCAGTTCTGCTGGGAGGTCTTGAACTGTTGTGAGGACTAGGTCATCATTATGGTTATACTCTGTGAAGGCGAACTTGACCCTTGATGCTCCATTTACCGCATCTCTGATTTGGACTGTTGAGCATCCCACCACTCCTACTCTGCTGCCTTTTTCCACTGAGCAGATTAGTAGACTTCTTTGTCTTGCATGGAGGGTAGATGGGGCTGAGGGTCCTTGGTTTTGGGTAGCGCCCTGGGCTGTGGGGCCTTTCCCTTTATTGTTTCTTTTAACAAGGACAAAATTGTCGGTATCTATTCCTGCCACTGTCATTGCCACGTATGTTTGCTTCTTGCTCACATTGGTGGGGGTGTTTGTTTGGGAGGGGTGTGCAGCTCTGCAGACTTCCAGGGCTGGGACTTGAGTCTATTGTTACTGTTGCTGCATTTGGGGTTTCAGGACTTGCCTCTGCTGGGTCTCTTGCATCCTGGCTGGTAGGGGTTGTTGCGCTTGTAGTGTGCTTTGGGGAGGGGGTGCTGGGGTCAGGATTCTGCTGTTTCTTATGGCCTCGAGGATTCTGGCCTCCATCTGTTCTATCTTTCAACTGAAGGCATCTTCCATTGCTATCAGCAGGCTAGTCAGGCCTTTGTTAGCTGGGGGGGCCTCTTCTGGGCCAATGTAGCTGAGGATTTCCCTTAGCCTGTTGAGGTTCTTGGATCCCTCTGCGAAGTTGGGGGGTGCGAGTATAGTGTTTGGGCTTTCCTGGGTGGCCTCTTCCTGGGTTGCTGTTTTCTGGGTGGTTTTGCTCTTATCTTTATTGGTTTTTGTATTTTTCTCTCTTAATATCCAAACAGAGGAGGAGGAGGATGAGGATGGGAGGTGTTCAGCTATGATGTTACCCGAGGTGGTACCTGGGATTTCCAGTAGGGATGAGAAACAGACTGCTTTTGGTAGTTCCTGGGAGGTGGGGGCATGTTGGCTATCTCCTATGCCTGAGATATCTGAGTTTTGGCCATTTCATGAGGGCCATGGTGGTGTCCTGGGAGGTCTAGGAGTCAGGGATTTCGACGATTGTTTCCCTCATTAGTATGTCTGAGGGGGATGATTGCGGAATTTGGGAGACTGTGACTGGGCTCTCCTAGGAGGGGTGGAAGGAGGAGGCCATGGTGGCCAGTCCTGAGAGGGTTTCCTGGTCAACAGCATCTACCATTTCATTTCTGAATACCTTCTCAAGGGTGGTGCAGAATCCTGAGAAGGGGGCCATGATATGTGTTGCTTCGGCCATTTTGGCTAGCTGCACAAAGCAGATATCAAGGCACCCAAGTTCTTTCCGCACCATTGGGAAGTTGCTTCCTGGTGCTACAATTCTGTTTCCGATGTTGATGGTCCTGTTTGCGCAGTTCTAGTTGTGCGAGATGACCGGGAACATCAAGAGGAGAGATTGGAGGGATACTCCATGGGGGGAGCCCGGGGGTAGGAGAGATGGTGAGTAAGGCCTGGGGCTCTTTATGGGGCTTCTGGGGCCCAGAGGGGATGGTGGGAGGAGCATGTTGAGTACTATGTTGTTCCTGATGGCCTAGCTGTAGGGGTAAAAGCCTTGGGCAGACATGGTGGAGGAAATCAAGTTGGTCTTTGGGTGGAACTTGTTTCCTGGGGTGTTTGGAAGCCTTAGGATAGGGCCTTGTGATTGGCTCCACACCCAAGGTTAGGATATTCTGAGTGAGGGGGTGGTGTAGTGAATTCAGAGAAAACTCTGACTATACCAGAAGATGTTGCTGATGTGGTAGTAAAATGTAAGATGTGGCCAGATCTTTTGGTGTGGGAAGTGGGGAGCAAAGAATATTTCTCCAGAAAAAGTGGGAATTTGTTCATTGTACCATATTTTTTAAAAAAGGTAAAAAAGAGTGGCCATAGTTAAACCTAATTTTTCATTCAACCTAGCCTGGGGGTAAGCCCCATTTCACCTAACTAAAGGTATCTAGCTACCAGTATGAGATACTCCCCCCAGTCAAGGGCCCCCAAAAGAAATCCAACTCCACCTAGCCCTCAGTACATCTGGAAAGTCCCACCCATAGGACCTATAGTGGGAACCACATCTTTACCCCCCAGCAAGGGAGGGTCGACAGGCAGTCCCAGGCCAAAGCTCCAAAGGCAGAAGGTCCTAGACAGCTATGGAAAATCTACAATTAAGGAAATCCACCACCTGGCCACCTGCCACAAAACAAACATTAACAGTTTGCCCGCTGTCTCGCTAACCCTCCAGCACAAAAGAAACCCTCCCTAGAAGCCAATCACTCCTCCCAGCATATCCACAGGTTTGATCCTCCTCCTTGGGTGTTCCGCCACACTTGGTGGGTACATAGGCATATACACTGGAGTATGGATAACTGTCCTGGTTATATCTGGTACATCACACCTCCCACAGATGACACCTCCAGACCTCTCCTCCTTTTCAGCCAAGAAAAAGCAGTCACTGCCAATCCCCAAAAATGGTGTACCTGGGGGTGAGCCAGGGCTTCCGAATTTCATGTAATTATATCAAGGCCACTGGGATACCCCCACCGGAAGTTCCGAGGTATGATGGGAGGTTTTTTTGGGGGTCAAAGCCATTCCCCGCAAAGTGGGAAGGTGAAGGCACCCTGCAGATTGGGATTGCCTGGGGGTTGCCCAGGACTTACAATGATTGCCTAGGAGAAATAAAAAACTCAACACCTAGGTCTTACATGCCAAAGGGCAGTCATGGGTCCCTAAAAAGGTTTCTGGAATGGTCGCAAAAAAGAATGAAAGGCTATCGGAATCATGTTCGTGTCTGTGCTAGGTGGTGTAGATAAAAAGGATATGGACTCAGGCCCCAGGAGGCTCCTCAAACCATGAACTGTAGTCCCAGCCATCTGCCAATGCAAAAAAGAATGTGGTTCCAGAAAGGGGTACCTTTGAAGAGGTGGGCAGTGGTGCTCTCAAGGGAGCTCATATCATGGGCAGCGTATTAATAGCCAAAACAAAGGAAAGCGAGCCAAGAGGTGTGAACCCCAAGGTAAGAATAAAGACTTTGAAGCCATTGTGAAAATTGCTCAAAGGGCATTGATTGGGTGAACCCCCCTGTAACCCCCAAAGACCCCTAACCCACAAAGATGAGAAGGAAAGGGGCCATGGTTGTGATGTATTCGTCTGGAGTGCTTCACATTTTCTGAGTTACATTTTCTCAGTTGCTATGATACATCACTTTTCGCCACAACACCGCCACAGTTACCTCCTGGGTATGAGAACTTTGCGGACAGGAGTGTACATGTTGAAGCAATGGTGGCATGTTATATACAAACAATCATGTGCCAAGCACCATCGTTGTTGCAACACATGTTTTAAGCCAAAATACATGTTGTAAGAACGATTTTTTCAACACACGCTGTGTCAAACAGGGCCTTGCACTCCATCGACAGTACATATATTGGACACGATACAACGGAAGACTCAGAGATGCTCGCTATTTATTTACTCAATGAGAACCATTGTTCTTCTTTCTCTCTCCGAGGCGCTCTTGCTAACTTATATCTCCCGTAAGTTGCTTCTAGGGAACACAGGAAGAAAGAAAATAATGCGGATACAAACAGAAAAAAGGACAAGAATAGGAGGAAAGTCTACCGAGGAATATCTACCATCTACCTCAACAAACGCTTGTGACGGTTAAAGAAATTATCCATCATTTTCTCATAACGATTCGAGTGATAATCCATGGCTTCAACTAAATAAATTGAATTCGGCTATGGCTGAATGCCGCCCCCACTATCCGCTAACACCAACATTTTCAAAAAGGGACACCCGAGATCGAGACACCCCGAGCTCCGGCACAGACGGTATCACAATGGACGGACACAGAAAACGCTCCAGAAGTTCTAGTTTTTTCCTATCCCGACCGTCAGCGCATGATGTCTTTCAAGTATCATAACTGCGCTACCAGCGGCCTTGTGCCTGTTCCCAATGTGCTAGTACTGTATTGTACGAGAGTCGATTCGAGAGGACTAACTTATCGCATTGGGCTGAGGGGGGTCGGTGCCTGTGCTGCAGAACTACAGTGCGGTGGATATCGGATTGGTCCAGTATCAGCGTCGGCACTTTTTTTGTGAGCAGTAAGTTATTCGAATGCCGACTGGTGCGGTTAGTTAGCGAGTTTTATGTTATGATTTTTTTTCTTCTTTTCCCGCCCTCCCCCTTGAACGATTGGACAGATGTAAGGGTTCACGATTTATCGCAAATTAGGTTGTGGCTACTAAGAGTAAATCCCGCTTACTTAATAATAGACTTGGTTTATAAACAGGCGCGACATTGTCATACAGTCTCCCCCCGTTGTCCCGGACCTCACTCTCCCTGATTCTTCGCTGTCCCGGATAATTTTTCGAGATTTGTGCCCGCTACATAGAAATACACCTCGCTGTCCCAGATTTTGCGTGTTTTCGGACCGGATGGAAATTTAAAAATCTCTAACCCCTGCTCACATAGAAAATGCATTCAGTGTCCCGGATTTTCCCCTTTTACTAGCTTAAAATATAATATTGCAGCTGCTCAAAGGCATGATTAATGCCATGTGAGATCCACCGAGTAGGAACACAGGTTAAATGTTCTTTCTGGTCATCTCCATCCTCTTCCCAATCATCCTCCTCACTACCAGTAGAGTCCTCCACATATACTGGTTCCAAATTCCAATTAATTCCTCCCACTGAATGTTGTCGGCTTCGGGGGAAGGTTGAACAGTAGCATCAGAGTTGTTTGAGGAATGTGTTCTGCCTGGTGGTATTTGGAAGATTCTGGGTTGATAATTCGAAATAAAATGGTGTATTCAGTATGGAGAGGTTTTGTTCAATTTTCCCCTCATTTCTCTAGGCTTTTATTTTCCACTCTACCCCTCATCTAGACCTTATACAGAATAGTTGCCAGTCATTTCTACTCAATTATCACTCGCTTTTCATTTTTTTTCAAGCATGGTTCTTACCAACCATTTCACTCTCCCGGATGTTTCGCTGTCCCGGACAGTCCACTCCTAATTTTGACCATCCGGGACAACGGGGGGAGACTGTATCATACTCTGTATCGGATTATCGTACCGTAGACTACTGGTACTCGAGTCTACCTTATATCCTCGCTGATGGTTCCGCAGTGTCTTGCTGAACTCCGGAATGATTCACCAATACCTCCCTTCATTCAGGTTCACTTGTCATTCAATCTGCTACTGTGCTAGGATACTTCATTCACATCGTCCAGAAACACTAGAACAGCCCCGTATTCCAAGGGTTTATCCACGGGTTAGAGGGAATCCGCTTTCTTCCACGGTTTCTTTTTTTTTTTCTCTCTTTTCCGCTTCATTTTTTGGTTTAGCACAGTTGGGGTTTGGCAAAAAGCCTCTTCCTCCAGCCACAACGGGTAACATTAAGGGGCTGGCCTACGTCATCGCGCAGGTGTCCGTTGTGTTGGGATGAGGGTGAGGCGAATTTTCTGAACTCTTGCAATTCTTCCAAATACGGTAGCTGGCCATCCCCATTTCTCCCTCCCCTCACTTGAGTTATTCGTCTGGTTGCTTTTTCGATCCTTGAAATTTTTTGGCTCGCCTTTGTTCCCATAGGTCACACGGTTAAGTCACAAGAAGACCAAAATTCTATGATAGAATAAAATAAAATCGCTGCCAGTAAGATGGCTATATTCGCTGTGTTAATTCCCAGCACAGGCACCGCATCGGTTGGGTCCTGTTCTGGGCTGCTTTCGTTGCGCCGCGTTGAGCTAATGAGGCTCTGAGAGTCTGGACTGAAGAAAAAACACCAAACAAGCGTGAAGCTGCCGCGCGCCCAGATTCCTCTCTACAGGCATCTAAATCCGATCAGTGGACAAAATCTCGATCCTTTGTCTGATGCTTTTTGTCCTTGCTTGAAGCCCAAAGTTTGTTGTGCAGGGTTTTTCTCCTTTCTCAAGACCCCCACCGATCCCCCTCTCCTGGCTATTCCCTACCTACCCTTGCATGTATGGCGGGAGGAAGGATTTTAAGGCTGGAAGACGACGAATTATTAATTCGCCATTACTCTGCCGTGTTGGCGAATCTGCAATGCCGATGAATATGATATCGTAAATTATTCCATATTTGAGATCGTCACTTCTCTTTGCTCGTTTGCAAGAGTGGTGCCTTCCAGGTGACCGTGCCAACTTTCTGCCAGCATGAGAGAGTCGGATTAGACACCTCTACAGTAGAGTGCCACATCGCTTGATGTGCCGGAAATGTCAGAAAAAAAGACAAGCTCTGTTGATAGGCATGATTCCCTAGAATCCTGAGCCCGAATCCGGTGACTTGCTGTGTCTTATTTAGAAGACAGTCTAAATTCCATTACTTTGCGGGCCTCTGTCGAGCAGTTTCCTATCACTGAATGGTTGCTTTGGTGGACTTTTTTTTGTTAAATCCTTGGTTTTATTCGACTACAGGAAAAACCAGGCATGAACCCTAAGGTATGGCCTAGAAAACCTAACTAAAAACAAAAGAAACTTCAACCCCCAAAATAAAACAAATACCAATAAAAATCAATAGTGTCCATCATAAGCCCTAAGGGCTGAAAACCACATTCAGGAACCCAAATTGGAACCCCTCATAAATGGAAATCCTCCAACCTTCACCAGAAAATTCACCAAATTCTTAGAAATAAACAAAGAAAACCTCTTAAGTAAAATCTTCCCCACCTCATTTTCCTTCCATAAGACTGAATCCAGCCTTATGTTAAAACCTTCAAGGTCTAACCCCTTCCTCTGATCTGCCAGGTTGGGGCAATCTGTTACGATATGTCAAAAGGTCTGGTTGGCTATCTCACAATGGTCACAAGTAGAGTTATGGTCTTGACTGGACCAATCTGATTGTGTATTAAGATAGCTTTTATTTACTCTCATCTGGTATATTTGACCCAACTGAAACTTAGGAAGGACCATAAAGTTCTAACATATCCTAGATAAGGGTCTGTAGGGGTAGTATAAGAGGTAGATACAGTTCATCCATTCCCCATGTATCATTTTTCTCACTTTCTCCTTTGCCTCTATCCAACCTTTTGCACCTCCTTTGGTAACAGGAGCAAGTTTACTAAGTTTTTTGGGGAAGGACTATCTCTCAAAGATTGGAGCTGCCCTCACTGCTATTTCATCTATTGTGAGGTGTCTCTGGATATTCGATCTGAATGATGAACTCCAAACCTTTGGCTGGGTACTTCCCTTCTTTGTAAAAGCTAACCTCTATTTCATTCCTAGTCAGTAGATTCAATAAATAGGGTAACCCCCAGGAGTATTGCTATCACTATGTTGTTTTCTGATAGTACTGTGGTGATGCAGACTACCATCATAAAGGAGACTTATTTGATATACAACTCTATCAGTGCCTGACATGCCTCAGCTGACAGAGTTGCTAGGTTGATTGTAAAGAACATATTGGTGATCCCCCTCACTACTCTATTCTAAAATGTTTACATCTTTTTCTTTATGGCCACCATTGGGGTCAGTATTTCAGCCTTGTAGAGTAGAGTAGGTAGAATGATCCCTTTTACCAGTCTGCATGCCCTATATGGAAACAAATTTTTGCCAGGTATGGAATACCTCTTGATCCTAAACAATACTCATTGAACTAGTGTAAGTCTTTTTGTAAAATGACTCAATATTTCAGGGTTGTCTGATAGCTAGTAGTCAAGCCACTTGAAATGGTGTCCAGTTGGTTCAACACTTTAAGCCTGAATTATAACCTTATCCATTGGCCTTATGCCTCTCTCTCTCGGCATTCACCAATGCATAAGTTCAGCTTTTCCAATACTGAAAGAGAACTTCAGGGTATTAGCCCTCTGAGTAATTGTATGGTCCTTCTGTTCCAGCATCCTCACATTCCTGTACTATGTATTGTCTGCTACCATTATCTAGAAGTCATTAATGTAAGATAAGAATTGTATAAATTGGTTGTCTATATCTGTATCTAGGGAGCTCATATAGGTCATGAACAGTAGTAGTAATAGAGGAGAGCCTTGTAGGATTCCTTTATTAACTATTGTCGGAGTCCTCAGACTACACAAGTAAGCCAGAGCAATTTCCCTGTTGCTAATAAAGTTGCTTATCTAATCTAACAGGTATCTCAGTACATTGCTCTCCCAGCCTGATCATGTTAGAAGTTTGCAGTGATTAATATTGTCAAAGTCTCCTTTTATATCCAGGAAGATCATGCTAACTTTCCTCTATACATACTATGCCTTACTCATCCAGTTTTTAAGGGCCAGTACTATATCAACTATCCACTGTTGTGGAAGTAAGCCTATCTGGTTTATCATAGACATACTATTCTCAAAAGCAATTTTTATTAGTATATTGTTGACTACTCTCTCTACTATTTTCAAAAAGGTCTGCATTAAGGCAATCACCTTAAAGCTGCTACAGTTAGGTTAGGCTACTTTATTCAGTTTTGGTAAGATAACACTAATTAATTCCTTCAATATAAGGAAGTGGAGGCTCCACTTCAGCATGTCCTCCACAAGCACTGGTACTATCTTTAGGTTGATTTGATGTATATTCTTCTAGATGGAGTAAGGTACCTGGTCAGGTCCAGAGGCTGAGTTGTTACTACACTTTTCCAGTGTCTCCATTATGTCAAAACTAGAGACTAATTCTTTGTTATTTAGCTGATACTCCTCCTGTACTATAGGGTCAACTGGATCTAGATTTGGTAGGAAGAAGTGGCACATTATAATATTATTGGTGAGTTTTAGATGGTCATTATATCTCCCAAGTACCCTGTTAGGTGTTTGTTATTTGGTAAACTCATGTAGTATCTAAACATTGTTCTTCTTCACATTTGCCAGAAAATTGTCATAGTACTGTTTCTTCCTCTTCATGATTGCAGTCCAATATACCTTCCTGGTCTTCTTCTTCTCTTCTACTACACTCCTGTCATACCTTAACTGCTCAGCAGATATCATGTATATTCTTCTCAATTTTGTGATATCTGCCATCTACTATGCCTTTGACCACCTTGTCAATCTTTTCATTAGGTCTCAGCTTCTTACCTTGCCAATCAGGTTTCTCAACTTATTCTTGAAAACTTCCTGTACTTCTGGCACTGATAATGTTAGTTCAAATGCATCTCCACCTAGGCTACTCCAATAGCTCTCTAGGACTTCTTTAATTAATAGGTTTGGTTTTTCCTTCTTGTCTCACCAGCTGATCTTGTCCCAGTCAGGGACTGGTCTAACTAACTTCAGGGTCTCTAAGGCAATCTCTATGAGAATTACTATATGGTCTGATCTAGTCTGTTGAAAAATATCCTTCTATTTCGAGATCCTGGCCATCATGGATGCATTGGCTAGCGTATAGTCAATTACAGAAGACCTATGTAGTGTTGGGTCATCTGAGAACCTAGTGTGGACTCTTGACCTATTTAGTATACTGTAGCCTCCCAAAGTTGTCAGTCTCATGTATTTTTCCCATTTCTTCCTTTCTTCAGAAATAAAATAATGAAGCAAGTCAGTAAAAATGGTATATATATTCAAGTCCCTTACTACAAAGGTAGGTTTATTTATTTCAACAAGACCACTTTAGGCTTAATGGAATTGCCCCCCTTTACCTATCTGTTGTAGATATTCATCAGGTCAAAGGAATGATGGAGGCCTAAAATGGGATCCTTATTAGAAAAAACCTTCAAGTATAATATATCCTCCTCTTTTAGAACTAAAATAAGAGGAAACATCAAGTAAAATCTTCAAACTAATATAAGTAGAAACTTAGACTGGAAAATGATTGTAGGAAATATACTTATATCCTAGGGCCCTCAATGGGTTCCCATTGTACAAAGGGAGATCTTGAACACAAACGAAAAAAATATTAAAACTCTTAACTATGTGAAATAATGAAAGAAAAACACTATTGCTCCCTCTGTAATTGTATTAAACTACATTTATCCTCCATCCATTATTGTCATCATGTTCTTGGTTATCTGACATGATGATAATTATTAGGAGTTTGCTTGTATGCCAGCCTAGTTGGCTAGAGTTATCATCCTCAGGTCATACTTCTCTTTCACTGTCACCTTGACTCTAATCCTTTCTGGACCACTTGAGTCCATCGCTATGTGTTCCTTTCTGCAGGTTGGACACTTGGCTGGCATCATCAGGCAGTAGTTTAAGATTATTTTCCTGTACCCACAATAGACTATGTATTAGTACTAGTGTTCCTTATATAAGTATCCCTTCATGCAGATTGGATACACTTGTGTTGAGCTCTTGTAGCTGGCCTCAGGGTACCCAAACTTCCAGCACCAAGGGCATTGGGTTGTCACAGATGCTTGCTACATTATGGCTGATTCTCTGTACTTCCCTATAAATAAGACTGGCAGTGTACATTTTTGTGCCTCAGCCTCCAGGACTTTTATTATTATCAATATCATTCTCTTCTTTGGTTTCTCTGTCACATCCAGCTTGAGGAACTTTGCTAAGGTGACATTGATTTTGTGGGTTATCTTAAAAGTATCTTTTACCAACTTCTCTATTTTGACTGCATCCTCTAGGATTGCTTGCAGAGATATACTGTGTATAATCACATCAATATCTGTAGAACCTCTCCTGAAGGGGGTGTAAAGTGATTAGTCTGGACTGATAGTGGCATTGAGTACTTCTGACATCTTATTCAGATACTTTGAGTATTGTGATAAGTCTATCCCAGGTGGTGTCATAATGGGAATTATCCTATTGACCTTGTTTGAGGTGACCTGTAGATTTGTGGGGGCTGGGCATTTGTACTTGACAAGCATATTGGCAATTGCTACCAAAATTCTTGCCTCTTCTCTCAATGTATCTTTCAGTTATTGAACTTCTAGTCAAGCAGTAAGATGCCTCCTCTTTTCCAGACTTTAGGTAGGAATATTGTTGATCCTGTCTTTCTTCTCCTTCTTTTCTGGGGTGAGTACCTCAGTCATTCTCTCACCCTTGACCAAGTTGATCTTAGGTGATTGTAGTGGTGTAAGGACATCAGATTTATGCTTATTCTTCCTCTTTTTGGTGGTTTTGACATCCTCTAAGACAGGTTGTGCTACTACACCTATGTAGGACTGCTTCTATTATATCTGCTGTTCCTTGGCTTGTTGTTCTTGTAGGGCTAACTGCATTCTTGGTACTTTTTGTTTGTCCTGCAAATCCTGTACCATCCGATCAAGATTTTGTACTGTTATTGTTAGATTGGAGACTTATGTCATTAAGGACAGTAGTATCATAGTCATCACCAATTCCCTGGAGGAGAAATCATCATATTTGATGTCTGTTGTTGCTTGTACCAATGGGGTGTTCTTCCCAGGTCCAAACTTTCCAAAGTAGCTACTCATGAGCTTCATGAGTTGGGTATGGTCCAGATGTTGGTCCTCCCTTTCTTCCCTTTCTGGCCACCTGGAGTGGGGGTTTCTGGGAACTGAGGTTGAGAGGACACTGGGCTGGAGGTGTCTATGGTAGTAGCCATCTCCCAGAGTAAGCTACCTTCTGAGGATGGTGAGGTTTTCTGAGTAAAGTGTGGTTTCCTGGTGTTGAGAAAAGTACAATAACCAAAAGTGAGCAAAATTGCAGGAAAGAAGCTTGGTTGCTTTGGTGGACGACAGCATCTTACCGTACACACTGCTGACTTGGTATCAGTTACCCCCCGCAATTGCCATAAAGGTTTATCGCACCCACTTCGCAGTTTGCCGGGTCACAAAGAAGAAAAAGTGCTAAAGACTATCGGCAGCAGAAAGAATGGGAGCATTTTCACAAGGATAAACAAGGGGAAGTTAAAAAGAGAAGGAAGAAAGGATGTGGAATTGGAGAGAAAAAAAAATCTAAATCTTCGCGATGGTCTCAGACCGAGCGAGAGCCACCAATGTATGGGTGCATCTTGGAACATCTTTTACTGTCCTCTGATGAATCCGGGAGAGAAATCCGGTAAGGGGGCTTTTGTGCGAGCAATTCTCCTCCTTCCCGTTAGACTAATATCGACTACTGTACAGTACAGTACTCCTACAGTACGGGTACAGTGCTCGTACACTAGACCAGGTTCCCTTTTTTCGGCCTCATTCCCCCCCAAAGGATTTTCCTTCTGATTCAGTAAATGGCATTGATCTCTGCAGGCAAATTGCAGTTCTGTATATAAAATTCACTTTTGGTCAAAATATATGTAGATTACAGTAAGTATTGCGGTATAGAAGCAACTTTTCCTCGACCAATGCTTTGTGTTCACTCTTCACACGGTCACTTATTTACCTAAGAAACGGGAGTGTGGGACTGTTATCGCTCTTACAGTGAGCTAGCCTGAATCACAGCTATCGTTGCTGGTTGCTGGGGTGTGTCCCCCGTATCCCGTATTCAATACCTCTTCTCCCCAACCCACTAATGCTGCATTTCATTTCACTCCTTTCACTCCTTTCCTTCACCTCCTTCATCTCCATTTTTTCACTCAAGCGGAACAAGGCTTCTTCGATACCACAGCACAATCTCTACTCTCCGGATACCTTTCTTTGGCCGCACAGGAAGGAGCAGGCCTTATCGTTCCTCCCAAGAGAACTTTGACATCCTGGGGATTTTCGCAACACGTAAGTGCCTCGCATCAGCGTTGATCACTTGATCCTTTTATTTTAACTCTATCTCTGCTAAACTAACTGCTTTGGAGCTATCAGACAATACTATCGATCCCTTCGCTCTCACGTGGAATTCAAGGAGCAAAACGCGCACATCTCGATCCCTAGATTCCGGTATTCACGATTACTATAGGCTTGTGCAACGAATACCCTAATAAAATAGTTGATCCTGACATCCTTTCCTCAGGGCCTATTGAACTAAAGGCCGGCATTCTAGGAGTGGCAAAAGAAGCAAGAAGGAAGGACTTAGAGAACGAGAATGCTCGGATAAACGACATAGTCTAGTCATCGAGATTTGAGGTGTTACCCATTACGTTTTTTCTTTTTTAAACTGAGGGGGACAACGTCATTTTACACCGGAACAACGTAAATTACAGATTCCGCGGCTTAACCGAGCTATTTGAGGGGAAAGAGGGGAGAGGAATCAAGGGGTATCGTTAGATACGCTGGAGAAATGTCCACGGGTTCCGGCTCGTCTAGAGGCTCTCGCCATGGAAGTTCTCTTTATTCTTCGCAAGTGGCGGTTAATACCCTTTCGAATTCCCCACGTATCAATAGGGTCTCCACAGTTCCCCTACAACAAAAACCAACGCCTACGCAAGCATCGGTACCCGTATCACCACTTATAGGCTCCTCAAATTCCCTGGGATCTGCTGTCGATCCTACTTCGTCTTTGCTCGTCTCTCAACTCTTGGTCGGGAGTGGGTCTAGTGTGGTGGATTCGGCTGCTGCGGCTACCCCGTTTGGGATGATTGTTGTTGGTGATGAAACTGTACAGAACGAAATAGTGAAAAAGAAAAATGAGGAGGTGGCAGCTACAAGAAGGGATAGCATCACTGAATCTGAGGAGAGAAATGAGTTGAGGGATGTGGGTGAAATGATAGAAAGTGGCGGGATGGCTTTCCCTACAGTCCCCGGCTATGAGGATTTGCGACCGGTTTATTCCATTGTAGGTTTCTCTCCGGCATCTTACTATAAAGCTTCTTATGGGCTTGAGTTTGTGATCTTTCACTACTTTCATCTACCCCAGCTATGGTTTGATATTGATTTATAGCGGCTAACGAAAGTTTGTTCTATCGCTCAGAATCATATCCAAGTCTTTAGAGCAAAATCAATATCAACGGGTACTCCGGTAATATTGAAGCTCTGCACTGTAAATCATCTTGATACACTAGCTCGCCTCCGTCATGAGTGGAAGTTACTTTCAGAGACAAATATTGCTTCCTCCCGTGGATCTGTTCAATCTCAATCCACCGCATCCGCCGGGACAACTCCAATCACTAATAATTCCGGGTTGAACTCGCAACTTTCGACATCTGTCTCATTAGCCTCTCTACCCGATGTGGTTCGAGCATTTGCTTGGGAATATCTTCCAGATGGTGGTATGACATTGATATACGATGACGAACCTACTCACATGACCGTTAGAGAAATGTTTTTGCCAGATACTTTACCTTTGTATATTGGTACCTCCGGCCAGGCCATGCCAATATCTCCACGCCCGGTTATTGCCAAGCCAAGGACTCAGTCAGACCTAATCAAAATATTATCGGTTTTCTCGGATGTTGTACATATACTCGCAGTCGCACATAAAGCCGGGATAACACATAATAATGTGAATACACACTCAATAATCGTCACGAAAACCCCCAAAATCACAAGGACAGGCGTACCAGTACTTGGGAAACTAGGAGGATGGCATTTGGCATCGCGTTTAGAGAGGGAGGATCCTGGGAAAGTTGAAGGGACAATGTTACGTGGATTAAATCCGGCTCCTTTACAATACATTGCACCAGAGTGCACTGGCAGAATGAATAGATCTATTGATTACCGAGCAGACTTTTATTCCCTCGGAGTAGCGCTATATGAACTTATTGTGGGATTCTTACCATTCAGGAGTGCCGATCCACTGGAATTGATACACCAGCACATTGCTCAGCAACCAGTACCACCCACCGATGTTAACGCTTCTATTCCTACGGCGGTATCGGCTGTGGTGATGAAACTGTTGGCAAAAAATGCAGAGGACAGATATCAGATTGCTTCCGGGCTGAAAGCGGACATTGATATGCTTATCCGGAGGATGACGGAAGGTCGAAGTTTAGAAGGTATGAGGGTCGGGGAGTTGGACACAACCAGTCAGTTTGTCATTACAGAGAAGCTATATGGAAGGGAGGAGGCGGTGTCGATGTTGAAGGGGGCTTATGAGAAATGCTCGAACCAAGGTGGATGTAGCATGGTGATGGTTAGGGGGGGATCCGGCGTGGGAAAATCTCGGCTTGTCAACGAAATCCAACGACCAGTTGCCGAAAACAAGGGATATTTCACCTCCGGGAAGTTTGATCAATATAAAAGGGGCTTTAGCTTTTTTACGTTGGTTCAAACACTGCAGGATCTAGTCCGCCAGGTACTCTCTGAATCTATGCAGAGTCTCTCTCGATGGCGGACGGAAACCATTAGAGCTTTGGATGGAGACGCTGCTGTCTTGGTGGATGTTATTCCGGAGTTGAAGCTACTTCTCGGTCCTGATTACAAATTTGAGCCCTTAGCAAACCTAGGGCCAGTTGAGAGGGAGCACAGATTTCGGGAAGTAATAGGTCGATTCCTGGCGGTGTTTGGGAAAAGAGGATTAGTGCTCTTCTTGGACGATCTTCAGTGGTGCTCTCAGAGCGAGTTGAACTTCATCTCCGGAATCGCAGATGAGGCTAATAGAAAGATGCGAGAATGGAGATCAGGAGCGATGAGCGTAGGCGACACCGGGATTGTCGGCAAATGGGGCATCAAGCAAAGTAGGAAACCTGGGGCCTGGGGTTTGGATTCCTGCCTCCATTACACCTTATTTGGGATTGCTTCATTCGACTTTTATGTTATTTAGGGATATGCTTGATCAGATGTGCTGACAATGGTTCCGTGGTTGCTGATTGCAGGTTTATTGATCATTGGCACTTATAGAGATAATGAAATCGATCAAGATCATCCACTCCCGCCAATGCTCGAATACGTCCAGACCAGAGCCGGTGTAGATGTGGTGGATATTGAACTCGGCCCTTTGGACCAAGATTCCGTGAGAAAGATAATTGGTGACACCCTTCACCGGGACCCTGATTATGGCCGACTGAAAGAGGACGCTGAAATACAGACCCTAACCGAATTGGTATATGCAAAGACTTGCGGCAATGCATTTTTTGTGATGCAGTTATTGAAAAGCTTACATCGGGGTGGTTACATTGTATTCGACTTCGGAGCCAAAGGCGGCGGACAATGGAGATTCAATCTGACTAGCATTGAGGCCGATGACTTGCCTCCTACCGTGGTAGATTTGCTCGTGAAGCAGATGCTCAAACTCAGCGGGCCTACGCGGACGGCAATGATGCTGGCAGCGTGCATCGGAACTGATAACGTGGGTTTGCAATCCTTGGCCGTAGCAGCTGGGAAGAAACCGGAGGAGATGGCGAATGATTTATGGGGAGCCCTGGATGCCGGCTTACTGCTCCCCACCATTGGGAATTACAAGATACCATTTACCCTTGATGAGGATTCATCTATGCATGGGGATGGCGGCAGTAACACTATAATATCGAATGAGCCAAGTGGCGACTCCTACTTTCCAGCGCGATTCTCGCCTTCACCTTCGGATCAGGAAGAAGCTGTCACCTACAGATTTCTACACGATAGGGTTCAGCAGGCAGCTTATTCTTTAATCCCTAAGAATGAGAGGGCAGGGGTTCACAGAATGATTGGGACGAGGCTGTTAGAGAAGGTTCCAGAGGAGGATTTAGATGACATGCTTTATGAAATCGTCAATCAACTAAACCATTGGCTTTCACCACTAGATAAGGATGAACGACATACCCTGATGGAACTAAATCTGCGAGCCGGCAAGAAAGCGATTGCGGCGACAGCCTTTGACGCGGCGCTCTCGTATTTCCTGACTGCCAAGCAATTGCTGGATGATCATGAGAATGAGGAGGAAGTGGCGGGAGCCGTGACAAGTAAACTGAGGAAAAGGTTTAGTATGGGATGGGAAACCAGGCCGGCGGCGGTTCCAGATAAAGAGCGTGATATGGAGGACCTTGCATTAGAAATTAACCTGTCTTTGATTGAAGGATATTTTGCCCATCAAAAATACGAGGAATCGATTAATCTCGCCGATGCTATCTTTCCAAAGTGCACTCAACCACGAGACAAAATAAGATGTTTGGTTCATAAGATGAGCTGCCTTCTTGTTCAGGGGAAACTTAACGAGACGATTGAGACTGGGCTTTTGGGATTGGGTGTTCTAAATTGGGAGGTTCCCCTCGATGACGCCGATGCAAAATCGCACGCCGATATGATGAGGCCTAGGATTTTGATGGATGTCTCACAAATCAAAGATCTTGAGCAGATGCACCGGTTGAGAGATGAAAATTTGATATTGCTGCAAGAGCTGATTTCCAGCTTGCTATTACCGATATACATGAGCAGACCAGCCTTACTGGAGGCGGTATGTTTCACAAGTGTGGCTATCAGTTTGGAGTTTGGGATATCTACTGCCGGGGCTTATCCTATGCTAATGACCGGTGTTATACTCTCTTCCGCGGGAACACAAGAAGCACATCTCAAAAGTTACGCCTACGGTAGATTAGCCATAAATTTGATTGAGAAAGATACTATCATGTGCCCCGTGGCGCCTGCAATATACGAGGTCTACGCTGGACACATTGGAATCTTCCATTGCAGCATGAACGAGGTTCTCAAGTCATTGCATCAGGCTGTTACCGCAGGAATGGCATTGTTCAATGTCGATTACACTGTTTTCGCCATGTAAGATATCATCTCCTAGCTTCGTTACAAGGTCCGAGCTGACTCGGGTAGGGCCGAAATCCCATCTTTTGGAATGTTTGGTGGGGAGAACCTGAGTGTAGTCCACTCCAAGATGGTCGCTACTAAACCCAGCATACGGAAATTCAAACAACTAACCGGGATGTGGTGGTTAAGTCTTCCTTTACAATTTCTCCTGAATCTCCGAGGCCTAGGCAACCCGGACCCGCTCTGTTTCGAAGGAGAAGAACTTGGAGATTCCAAGGCTTTGTCCAAGCTTTTGAATAGCGAGAGTATGAGTCATATATATCTCTACCACATGTACCGTTTGATCATAGCGGTAATATACGGCCGCTATGATATTGCGGCAGACCTCGCTACCCGTTGCTGTGAGCCCGTGAGCGGGGGGGTTACCGGAACCTTCTACGCTTCACTTATGTATTTTTATTCATCTGTCGCATTCCTGCATCTTTATGATACAATTTCGGACGAACAAAAAAAATTCCTTGACCGGAATATAAAGCAAATTCAGATTTGGAGCACTACTGCTAAAGGTACCTTTTTGCACAAGAGTGTGCTCTTGGAGGCCGAGTTCATGAGAGTCCAGCAACCTGGCCAGCAATTAGAGATATTAGACAAATACGATCATGCAATTTCACTAGCCACAGGCAGCGGGTTTATACATGATGCCGCTTTTATTAGCGAAAGGTGTGGTTCCTGGTTGCGAGCGTTCTCCAAGAGACGAGCAGCGCCATACCTTCGGGAAGCGGTTCGGGGGTATACTGCCTGGGGCGCGACAAATAAAGCCATGGAACTAAGAAAAGAGTTCGCAGAGGACCTCGCAATCAAGGGTATACACAAATATGACTATGATACGTCTTGGAACGGTACATGTGACACTGACAACTATTTGTCAGGACATGCAGAAAATCGGCCGACCATGGTAAGGGTCGATAGCGATTCGATGATGGCGACTGCGTCAATTAATAATGCTGTGATGAACATCTCGCCAAGACCCAGTCCTCGATCCTCTAGAATCTATGCGAACGACTACGGATTCGACCATTCATCTTTACAAAATAATTCACCATCTCTAGCATCTTCGCGAGACGTGTTTGCACCGGACCCACATGATGATGATGCGACATCGCACGCTTCCTCTCGTAGGGAAAACGAACCATCGTCTTTAGGGTCTGAATTAGATTTCCGAACTGTTTTGAAGGCGTCACTTGTCATTTCAGAAGGGATACATCTTGAGGAGGTTATTGTAAAACTCATGAAGAGTGTCTTACAAACCGCCGGAGCGGATTATGGAGTCCTCATTCTTAAGGAGGACGGAAATCTCCACGTTGAAACTGTTGGTTTGCTCGATCAAGTATCTATTCTAGAGCACGAACCTTTGAACACGCGCGCCGATTTAGTTCCGGTTTCAATAGTCAATATCGTTGCAAGCCTTGGGGAGCAAATTTTGAAGGATAGCGATGATCCTAAATTTGATGTAACATATGGACGAGATAGCTATTTTCAGAGCCGGAGAGCAAAAAGTGTTCTTTGCATGCCTATTCAGAACCAACTCAAGACCATGGGCGTGTTATACCTGGAAAACAAACTTGTTAACCACGCATTCACAAGACAGAGGCAGGAATTATTGAACGTGCTTTGTACCCAGGCTGCGGTAACAATTGACAAAGCGCGTTTATATCGACAGATGGAGTTGGCGAAAAAGGCAGCTGAGGAAGCCACTGCAGAAAAGTCTAGTTTTCTCGCGAATATGTCTCATGAAATTCGTAAGTCTACAACTTATCCTTGTTTTGATGAGTATTAATAATCATAGGAACACCATTTAATGCCCTTCTTTCATGCTCAATCTTTCTACTGGATACAGCCTTGTCAGAACAGCAAAGAGAATATGTGGAGACAATCCGAAACTCCGCGGTCCTCACACTCCAGATCATTGACGGTATCCTCGATTTTTCAAAGATTGAACACGGTGCCATCGACTTGCAGGTGTCGCCCTTTTCACTCAGGGACTGTATTGAAAGCGCCCTGCAGCTTGTCGCTGAGCCGGCTGCAACAAAGGATCTGGAATTAGCTTTCCGCAATAAATGCAGCAACGTGGATACGATTCATGGAGATATTACTCGATTCCGGCAGTGTGTAATCAACTTGATTGGTAACGCCGTCAAGTTTACACAAGGAGGTCACATACTTGTTACTACCGAAGCCAAAAAATTGCCCAATAGCGAGCTGTGGAGGGTGGAAGTCTCTGTGCAAGACACTGGAATTGGTATCCCTGGCAATGCCCGCGATCGACTGTTCAGGGCATTTTCTCAGGTGGATACCTCAACGCGCCGTACCTTTGGTGGGACCGGGTTGGGCCTGGCGATTTCCAAGAAATTGGCCGAGATGATGGGGGGCAATATCTGGTAGGATTTTCTGATGCTCTTTCATGTGGATATTTAGGCTCTAGTGAGGCTGACCCGGGGTTAATAGGTTCGAAAGCGAAGAAGGCGAGGGATCAACATTCCATTTGACAATCACAGCTGAGGTCACCGAAAGAACTTGGTGTGTCGACAAAAGGTTAATCGGGAAAAAAGTGATGCTTGCCGATACCCACCCGTTGTCGTCCAAAATCCTAGTAGACGAATTGGAGGTGGAAGGATTAACGGTAACCCTTACAAACACGGCCGAGGACACATTGAAACAACTTCACGATCACGGGGTTGGATACTACGAGTTTGCACTTATCGATTTGTCTGTGGACAAAACATGCCTTCTCGTGGACCAAGTGAACAAATTCGACCCCAGGATCCGGGTGATTATGATGTCTCGGTTCGGAGTCAATCTTCCTTCAAACGCCCAGGCGTACAACATTGCACTGAGCTTTGTCAGGCCCGCACCGAGGAGTAGATATGTACAAGCCATTCACGATGCCATGAATCCGAACAAGAAACACCTTATCCCTTCCAAGAATCAAGAGATGGAATTGCTCCGGTCTCTCGCCCGTCGACATCCACTGAACATCTTACTCGCGGAGGATAATCCGGTGAATACGAGGGTTGCGCTTCAGCATCTGAAGAGAATGGGCTACTCGGCAAAGCACGCGAAGGATGGCATAGAAGTTCTTGAGATGTGTGAAGAGGCAGCGGAAATAGGCGACATGTTTGACGTACGCTAATCTTTCTGTGATCTATTTTGAAGTAATTGCTGACCTCCGCAGGTAATTCTGATGGACATACAAATGCCCCGAGCGGACGGTATAGAAACGAGTCTAGAGCTGCGCAGGAGATATGCTGATGAGGAACGACCGACGATCATCGCTCTGACAGCCAACGCGACCGCAAATGATCGGGAGAAGTGTCAGCAGGCGGGAATGTTAAGCCATATCGCGAAGCCCATATTGCCAAATGATCTTGCGACGGCCCTGATGTCTACCTCACCGCTACAACCTTCCACGATAAAACGTCAGGATTGACTACCCGTTCCCGTTCCGAACCTAGTAGTACCTGCTGCTCTTGCAACCATTCTTGTTCTTACAACCTTGGTTTTGATATATTAGAGGGGAATCATTCGCCCTTATTTTATTTTTTCTCCTCTCCTCCACCTATTTCTATATTCCCGAGCTTTTGCCTCTTCATCTTCAATTCTCCCCTTCCCCACCTACCTACCAATACCAATACCCTCACCGCGCTTGCCCGTAGAAAACATAGGGCAGTTTATGCGCGATATCCCTGTTTGTGCTTATTTCATTTTCTTCACCTTTTTCATTTCATACTTTACATTTTTTTTGCCTCACCTTCATGATACACATTTACTTTTGCTTTTGGATCGTCTCTATTAACCCGAGAGAGGGTGGGTTTTCTTATTTTTATTTTCCGTCGTCGGGAGTTCTTTCCTTTCCTTTTTTTTTTTTTTTTCATTCTTACATTTTGCTTTTATGCTGCGTGGTTGCATTTTTGGCGTCGGGGGGTGGGCGGGCCGGGGTGGGGGGGAGGGTAGGAAATGTATGTATGTTTGTATGTAACTGGTTAAGTTAAAGTTAGGCCGGTAACTTATTGAATTGAATACGCACGGGAGTTCCCTCTTTCTTTTCTTCCTTTTTTTAAGTAAGGCAACATACAGTATTAAAATTTTTAATTTGTGATTTTTTTTGAGAAAGGAATAGAAGGGGGGGTTGAAGGTGACTTTGGAGTGTTTGTGTGGGTTCTACTATGATACTGATCGACGGGCATTGTGGATTGCAGGTGGTCTATCTTGGGATCTCCTGGTAAAGTAATGTGTAATGAAATCCCCCTCCACACCTAACTTTAATCCACTCACTCAAACATTCATATTCAGGCCTACTGTACTGTACAGGACTGTATACAGTATCATACACCACCCAAACCAAACCAAACTTTCCTTACTATCATTAGGGTAAGCCCCATTTAATTCCGAGACACACGGTATATCCGAAGACTTGGATAGAAACCGTTGATACATAACCAGCATACCGTAGTGTTACTGTAAGTTATACGCTAGCCTGCGTTTTGATTGGCGAGCTACAGGTGCCTCCGAGCCTAAGAATGGGCGGCCGTAATTAAATTTGCATGGTATATATGGCCAAGGAGTTTGTGTGTACTTGTATAAGTAGGGTGAAGAACTTGCGGTTGTGGAATTTTGATGGTGGAGATTTACCATCATCCTCGCTGTAACATCATTTTACCGGACTGGGCTTGAGGAAAAGGGATCGGGATACGAAATCGAGTGATGGGCCGTGCAGCGCCGTGCAGTCAACGCTTAGGTTAAGTCAAGTTAACCAACCAACCACCACCACCACCCCTCCGCCCCGATACACAAAACACAACAAAGCAAAAAATGCGCCAACAAACCCTCCTAAAAAACGGCCATTTCGTAACAGGCTGGCACTTTGACTCCCGCGCCGACTTTTTGAAAAACCGCTCCCTCCTGCCACTATCCCTGCGCGAAGAATACGAGTTGCAATACCCGCCTTCTCCTCCCCCATCCCCACCTCCCCCTCCCCCGCCCCCGCCAACGCCAGGCTCGGACCCGGTGATTATCCTGCGCAATCCCAAGACGGCAAGGTTGTATCATATATGCCCCCCGACCAGGCCGCAGATGCTACGCAAGTCGTGGGCGGTCATGTTGAGGCCTCGGAAGATTTGTCTACCCGAGGGGTGGAAAGGGCTTAGCATGGGGTGGTTGGAGGAGCTGTGCTTGAAGAGGGTGGGCGGTGGTGGTGGTGGTGCCGAGGGGCTTAGGGATGGGGGAGGGCTGTGGTTTTGTGGGGATAAGGTTTGTTTTGCTTTCTTCCCTCCTTGCGCTTCGCTTTTTGGGTACTGGGCTGATGGGAAGCAAAAGGTCGGGGAGCAGATTACCATCGGGGAATTAATCGAGTTTGCCCGCGTTAGGCTTGATGAGCCCGCAGAGGGGGTTTGGGAGTGTCCGCTTTTTCTGGAACTTGGTTCGTCTGAGGACCAGGAGGAGGGGGAGGAGGAGGAGGAGGAGGAGGAGGAGATTGCCCCGTTAACGGGAGAGTGGAATGAAGAGCGCAGGAAGAAGAGGAGGAAGGAAGTGGAGGAGGAAGGAGTTCAGGTTGAGGTTGAGGATTTTGTGTCTGGGACTACCAGTGAGACTATTGCGGGGTATTTGGGGTTGTCGAGGGAGGAGGAGGGTGCGGAGGGGGAGGGGGGGTATGGAGGGTGATTTACGTTCGGCTTTTTCTTCTTCTGGTCTTTTCTGCGCTTTTCGAGATGTTTCGCATGCTTAAGGTACTGACTGACTGGGGGTATTGTCATAATTCTTTCTTTCCCTTTCTTCGTTATAATACATGCCGGGCTGCTTGACGGGGAATTGGATGCTACGGGATAGGAGGGATAAAATGATTGATAGCGGAACTTATTGATACTCTGTGCTGGCTACTGCTATCATTTCTGTGGGGATTGTTTGTAGCTCAGCTCGCTCATATCATAGCTTACTCTACCCCAACTCAACTTGGGATAGGCGTCCTTAAAATCGAACAAAAAAGAAAAAGCTTAATTGAGCCGCATGATGGTGGGGTGTGATGTGTGTTCTTGGTTGCAGGGATCAGAGGCGGGGCTAACTTAATGGGGATGTATTTTCCGGGTGGGACAAAAAATGCAGGAAGGACGAAGGTTGAGGTATTGAGTGCTTGGGGGATATATTATGTCGAGTTACAAGTAGGTATGGAGTTGTAGAATAGTGAAGGAATTCTAAGGGACATCATGATCGAGTTGGGTCATCTACGGTCTTGAATGACCTCCACTGCATATTAGGTATAATACTCCCCGGAGCCTCATGCCTGATTGTCATGCAACAGGTGATTCAGTTCACAACATTCTCTAGACTACAACCCAGCCCAACCCAATTCACACTCCAGAGAACTATTGCCCTACATCCTATTCCAAGGATAACTAACTCCTGCAGTACTCAATGGCACCATCCTACAATAGCACGTTAGGATTAGCCTTCTTGGCCTCCGATCCTCTCACCCCGCACTCCTGCTAGCAGTACTAGTAGCGGATTATCGGACAATCCGACCCGCGAGTTACACGAGCTACGGCACTGCTTGTATTACCTTTTCACACGCTATTAGCTTATCGGTTGGTCATTGGAAGTTGACGGATGTGGGCTTCCAGGCTATTGTGCTGTAGCATACAGGTCGAAGCTGGAGAGTTAACCTGGCGGGAGTGTGGTTTCGCGAGCACGCCCGAGATGCCTGGGGATCGCCGGATTCGAAGGATCGTCCGGGGGGAGGTGTGATACCGCGGGGTAGTCAGACTCCAGGTGAAGGGGAGGACACGACATCTTCACAAAAACATAAATACCTCCCCTTCCTCCATTCATTCCCCCACCATCCAAATATGACAACAATAATACCCCTCTCCTCCTTCACCTTCCTAAACCACCCCACCCCGCTCCCGCCCCTCCCCACCTCCCTCCCTTTCACCTTAAGCGCAAGCCCAATAACAGACCTCTGGCGCAAGCCCCCGAACCTCCTCGCCGCGAACCAACCAACCCTCTACACCCCCATCAAATTATCCACATTCATAAGCGCAACCGCTAGCTTTCGCGGTGATTGGAAAACACTGTACGACCAAGCTGGCCTCATCCTTATCTCCCCTTCTCCCCTGCCGGAAGCGGGGCCTCCGGCAGTGGAATTACCAGCTGGTCATCCACCAGCATGGATTAAGTCCGGCATTGAATTCCTTGACGAAATGCCTAATCGTGGTACCGTTTCTGCGGGTTTCAATGCATGGGCGGATTGGTCGCTCGTGCCGAGTTTTGAACCTGCGGCTACGGTTAGGTTTGAGCGGGAGGGGGAAGGGGGGAGTAGTTTGCAGATCCGTTTGGTGGAGGCGGATTATAAGGGGGTTGAAAGGAAGACTTTAGTTAGAGAGGTTACGTGGGTTTTTGAAGAGGCGCTGGTGAAGGCTGATCCAGAGGTTTGGGTGGGTGTTTATGTTGCGAAGCCTACTAGGGATGCGGAGGATGAGGGGGAAGGGGATGAAAAAGGGAAGGGGGATGGGGGGAGGTTAGAGGTGGAGTTTTGGAGGGTGGAGGTTGTTGTTAAGAGCTAGGAGGATTGGAGGTGAGGATGAGACTTCATTCGTATTTGGCTTTTTGCCAATAGTAGCAGATTTAAATTTATCCTATAGCATAATATCACGCTCTCCGTCCTAAAAGAATTCGACCCAACCCACCTTCACCATATATTCGCACATTCGTGCCATCGTCAACCTTCTCTTCCTTTTCCTCCTCCCGCTGGGAGGTACAAGCGACTGATACTAACCACAAAACCCCCAACAGCAAACTTGAAAATACCTGGAAACCTACAATGAATCATCTCACCCCCCCCCCCCGGGGGGCCCCATATCGATAAATTTGTATAATACCTACATGCTGACACCACCAAATCACCACCCCTCACTCGAAAAGAAACCCCCTCCCTCCCAATCCTTTCCAGACAGCATTATCCCGCCCACTATCACGCCATTCTTATTTTCTTTCCCCTCCAAAGTTAAAAATGATACACCAGCATACTTTCGCCACAATAGTCACGATAACGACCAAGTCACCGCCGCAGAATTATCCTTGAGCTCTACCCCACCACCACCACCACCACCACCACCACAGCACATACACTATACCGTAAAAACTGGAATAATTGGACCTCGCGCTAGACGTCCAGAACCCCCTTCTTCTTCGCTTTTCAAGGGGGAAGAAAAACACAGCGGGAAAAAAAGAAAAAAAAACTCTCCTTCAGCCCTCACTCAACTGAGATGAGTAAAAAAAAAAGTAAAAAATACGATCGACCTTACTAGGAGTGGCAACTCCAACGTCGTTCCTAACGTGAGGGTCCAGTTTTTACGGTACTCTACTCTGCAAGGCCTGCTTTTGTTTTCCGACTAAATCTCCTGGCGGAAGCTGTAGGTGGCGCCATGGGGTGATTGACGGATTTTTGTATGATAGCTTGGATGGTTTTTTTTTTTCTTTTTTCTCTGAAGGTTGGGAAGGAAGGTCTTATACGTTGGAAATGATGACTATTGCGTGTGGGGGGAGTATATTGTTTGGTGTGCTGTGCTTGGGGGGGGGGTTTGTAGTTTTATGTTTTTGTACTGTGCTGTTAGTGTAGGGGTAAGTTGGTGTTCAAGAGCGGTGTAAGTATTCTGGGATGCAGGGGGGATTATTTTCGTGATGGATGGATTTATGTAAATGCCGACATTTTTTGGACAAAAGTTAAAATTCAATTTTCGGGAACTCACTAGATTTTCTGGAAAAGTCTAGTGCTGTGCTCTGTGATATGGTAGGTATAGTCGTGCGAAACCACGCCAAAACGGTGAAGAAAAAGAAAAAGAAAAAAAATAGCCATTGTAATTTTTACACTTTTCCCATGTCATGAATTACCGTATAGCTATAACCTCCAAGTAGTCAAGAACCTAGTGATTCAAGAAATAATTCCATCAATCAGGTTGGGAATTGTGTGCTGTGGGTAATTGTGTCTAAATCTCAGTTCAAGCAACACAGATTCATATACGGGGTGTGCCCATGGGGAAAAAAAAAAAAAAGGGGAGTTTGATCTGAAAATTGTTTGATTTCAAATATTCACGCACAGCCTAAACCTTCAGGAAATTATCCAATATGTTGCTCGCAATGGATGAAAAACTTTTCCCATTTACAAAAATCCGGGGATAATTGAAAGGGTAGGTCGTCGTGTTCTAAAGGGGGGACGGGAAAAAAAAATGACGTTTTTGGTGTAAAAAGCACCGAGGGAAGATGAGCTGTAAAAGTTATCGTGAAAGGAAGGAGGTTTGAGAAAGTTCCTTAACTTATGGTGTTATGACACAAAGACATGGTAACGTACAGTTACAGTAAATTATACCATATGAGGCGTACTTTTAATTTGTTCGAGCAGCTGTTACACCACCAAAATCCCCCCCGCGTACGGTACGGTACTTGTAGCAAGAATTGCTGTTCACAAAAGGTCACTCGGGGACTCCCTACTTTGGGTCCACGCTCGCTCCACATGCCTGCAGGGAGTATTTAAACTGTATATCAAAAGTGACGGCTCGGTCTGAGATATCTGGCATCCATTCATTCGTTCCGTCGCCAGCACATGCTAGGCCGAAAAGTACTGTACAGCAAAAGTACAAGTACGGGACAGTACGTGCCGTCCGTCGTGCTAATCTATGCACAACTTCCGAAGAAAGAGAAAAAAATGTGATGTGTGTGTCTGCGGCGCGCACAGTGGCGCTACTATCGCTTCCAACACCCGCACAAGCCCGAAAGAAAGAAAACAGTAATAAAAAAAAATAAAAATATAGATTCATTATTTAAATACAGGCTAATTTCGTAATTCGTTAAACGTAACAGAGAATGGAAAAAGAAAAGAAGAAAAAAAAGATTATCGAGGTTTTCGGCCGCAGATTATGTGTCTGTTCACAACAATTAGCACAAATATCCTCTCACGAGGAAATACGGTACTCACACAGGATAATAACTATGAATCCTCCTATCCTTCAAGTCCACCTTCACCTCCGTCAAGAAGGAATTCACCTCCTCCATCTTCCAGCCAAGCATGTGCGTGAACAGACTTAGGGAGATGGCATCCAGACCATCGAATATAGTGTTCATCTGGTGCGCGCCAATCTCCTTCAATCGTGGGTCTTTCGGCCACGCTCCGTTGGGCAGTTTAATCACGGTCTCCGTGACGTCGACGAAACCGGCGTCCTCGAACCAGCCTTTTATCTTGGCGGCTGTGAGCAGGCGCCGGTTGGCCCTGATGGAGGCTTCGGTTATTAGGTTGTGCCAGCGCTTGAAGGCGGAGCTTTCGGGGAGGCTGGAGTCGTCGGTGGTGGGGTAGAAGTAGCATTCTTGGCCTTCGAGCCAGGCGCCGGGTTTTAGGACGCTGAAGTTACATGTCAGCAATCATAATTATTGAGCGGGAGTGTAGAGAGAGGCATACTTATAGCTCTGCCGAATCAACCGTGGCCAATCTGCTATGCTCCCGATCAAGTGGCGGAAGTGAATGTAGTCGAATGAATCCGGCGCATAGTTCCAGTCGGACTCTGCGTCGTCGATTTCGAACCTCACATTTGGTGGGGACCAACTTGGTTGAATTGGCGAGATATCTGTTCCAATGATTGTAGTGTCCTTGTGCGTATCTGCCATATCAATCGCCCAGTTTCCGGTTCCCGTTCCGATGTCGAGGACTCGTTTTAGCGTTCGGAGAGGGGCAAAGTATAGCCTTCCACCGAAGAGACTGGTAAATACGTGGTGGATTAGCTCCAGGCGGGCGTTCTCTTTCTATGCTCGGTTAACTAAAGACTTCCAAGGCGATTGCTGGGAGGGGAGAGGGTTGTTACCTCGTCGTTAGGAAAAGCGTAGTTGCCCTCGCGGTATTTTCTACATCGTCTATTAGTCCGGAGATCTTATGTGTAGAGCGGAAAGTCACATACGAATTATACCGCCGACCATTCTCGTAGACATAATTTGTGATAGATGAAGATAGTGAAGTAGTCTCAGTAGATCTATCAAAAACCAGAACAGTCAGCATCTAACCAAGATCTAGCCTCCTTGGCCCAACCTAACCAACTAACTCCAAAGGCAACACTTACTCTCCTCCATCCGTGTCGTAATATTGCTAACAAAATCTAATTAGCCTCAGCCCTCTCTCTAAACTTCCGAAACAAAGAAAAAGAAAACTACCTAGAAGAAAGTGAAAGAAATACTCACATCTTCTCCAATCGCCTCAATAGGCTTCTCGTGCTTTGTCTTCATTTTGTCTCGTCTAGGGTAATCGCGGATAATCGTGTATACTAGTACAAGGTTTAAGTCAAGTTACCGTACCGTACATTCAAGTACCTGGGTATCGGGGGGATGAGCGCGCGGTATTTGTACTCTAAATTTCCAACACCACCAATAAAAAATTTAAAAAAAGGTCAACAAGTCCAGAGGAAGGAAGGAAGGAAGGAAGGAAAGAAGAGGGGGCAAGTGCCGTATTGTTGCATGTGTCACCTGGGAAAGGAATGTCTCGCTTTGTTTTGATTGATGATAAAGTCAGGATCGAAGCGCCCCTCGGTCCCAGAAGAAGTATGTGGGGTCGATCCTGGTACCGAAAACTAATAGAAATAACAACATCGCTCACTTACGCTACCCTACGGTGCTCTGGTACTGTTTCTCCCCCAAAGATGAAGATGGCTGTTGTGAATTCAATGATATAAGTTGAATTCGGGAGTGCATCTTCACTGTTTACCATTAATCAAACCAAAACTGGGGTTAAATAACTTAGTCCCCAGCCCCAATCCCCGGTTCGAAAAAGTTCAAACAGAAAAACTCTCCTATCATATCATATCCCGCAAACTTAAACCCTATGACACCGTAACCCCCCGGGGCTCTTGTACGGTGCGGGTAATTACACAAAACCTCACCACCACCACCACCACCACCATCCATCACCCAGCGAATCCCTACCCCCGCAGAGCAATTATCAGATACAGCCCGCAAGTGTCAGTCAGCCACGAGTGATGCTGCATGACATGACATGACAACTGTGCAGATGTACGGTACGGTATATATCACGCTAACCGAGTTCTTGTTGATACAGTATGCGAGAGACAAGGAAGATGAGGAAGTTACTCGGTGACGGTAAATATGGATACGGAGAGGTTGAGGCTCAGACGCTGGGGTAGCCGAGCACCGGTGTTTGTGATATGGGAGGGAGGGAGGGCGGGGGTTAATGAGGCAGGGCCGCGCAGCGAGTGCGATGGGAGGAAGATATTGTAGATTAGTGATGATGGATGGTATTGGAGTGCAGATAGATCTTATGAAGCTCGGGAGATATTTGCCTTATTTATGGGGATAATACTGGTACAGGAGCTATGCGCTCACAATTACAAGCAGGAAGCGTGTATGCACTCTCCCTCTACCCAATTCCTCATCTATTGATTCATATCAAATCCCTCGACATCTGCCACAGAATTAATATATTAAGACTATCGGCACCTACCTATAATTCTTGAACATAGTCCATCGTCGGCCGACCATTGTACTGTACCTCGTCGCAAGACAGCAAAACCACGCCAAAACGTTGGAAAAAAAAAATAGCCATTGTAATTTTACTGTACACTTTCCATGTCAACCTTCTCATGAATTACCACATAGTCTAGCTAGACTATATCTCCAAGTATCTAAGAACCTAAGGGCCCAAGATCTGATTTTTGTTTTATCAATCAAGTTCCGACTTGCCTGCTCTGGGTAATCGGATGCGGAAAAGCTCTAAATTTCAGCCTAAGCATCAAGGATTTATTTATCTGGGTGCCCATAGAAAAAAAAAGGTATAATACAGTACTTGATCCGAAAATTGCTAATTTCAAATATTCACACACGCAACCCAAATTTGCAGGAAACCATCTAAAATTTCCACACGCTTGCTCGCAACAGCCACTTACAAAATCTGGCAATAATTGAAATGCAGGCTGCTGTGTTCCAAGGGGACGGAAAACGCAATTTTTCGTGCAAAAAGCACGAGTGACGATGACCCGTGTGACCGTACTGTACTGTACTGTGCCTACCTACATGAAAACAAAAATCAACAATTCCCCAAACAAGCTGCCCTCACCATCTATAGATATTTCCTTTATCCATCCATCCATCCATCACTACAGTATCTCTCTCACACGCACCGTAGACTTCCAAAGCATTGTTACCGTTCTACCAAGTCCCCGCAAGTACCCACTCAATTTAAGACCGCCCCACCATCCGTTATACTATGGACAACTTCTACTGTCGCGAATGGCCGGTGTGAGGAATAAATTACTGTTGCACAATTAATGAGTTGCACCGTTCAAGTTACACTTACAGCACAATACCGAGTGCCGGCTTACGGTACATTATGGTGAGAAAAAAGTCCATCGGTAGATCAATCACACTAAATCAAGGTTTGAAGGTCTTCAACCGCCCGCCTGCAACCAAGTTGGGGGGGCATAAACTACCGTACGGTATTGGTGGCGAGAGATAGGGATTTACTTGTGCGATACGGAAGCTCGTACTTACCGCGGTAGCGGTATCCTATCACCCTCTGTTACACTCCGGCCTTTCTTGGTGTTCTCAGCTTGTAATACTTGTATACCGGGGTATGATACGATTGTTTATTGGGCGAAGCCCAATCATAGTTTTGCCTCCCTCTTCAGATTCCTTCTCGCAGCCAGATTTGGCGGGTTAGGGTTAGCGTAATAGTAGAAGGTGGCCAAAAAAAAAAAGTGAAATCCACTATCACGAACAATCACTCACATTACGTGTGGATTTATTCTGCATTCTTCAAAAATCAAAGTTACCCTGCAATTCTATTGTAAAATATTGCTCAGGAGTGCATTTCCCTCGCCCATTCATGACGTTCTGCCGCAGTCCTTGTAATATCATAATTGGTCACTCGGATTCGGGTTTCTTTGGATTGTTATGTCCACTAACGCTTCAGAATCTTCAGCCACCGACCCTCAGCCCTCCACCTCCCAGTTTACCCGCAGGGGAGACGGGATATCCGCGCTCTAGAAGCTCTTTTCAACACCAGGGATCGGCACCATCCTCCTAACTACTGGGTCCAAAGGAAATAGCTGGTCCTGAGGCTTAAGCCCGCTGTAATACAACTGTTCCCAAAGCTCCTTCAGCACCTCAGGCGTATCCCACGCAAGTTCTTCATTGCGGGACCAGATCCTCAGCAAATGCCGCCTATTCCTCTCCGATAATCCATTAGCACACAACCCATCATTCCAAATCTTTTGAAAAGAAGAAAAAAAAAAAAAAAAAAACTACTTATGCGTCTCATCATCCGTGTATCCATCCCTCGCATGGAACACCGACAAATTATTAATAAACTGCACATCCCCGCGCCGGAAATGCAACTCCAGGGCAAACTTCTCAGCCGTGAAGTGCAGCGCGTCCAGCGCCTCGGCCATCTCCTCAGTGATCGGCGGGATGTCCGCAGACCGCGGCAACTCCTTGAAGCCGGTAAACTTCCTCCGCGCATACTGACTCACGAGGCGTCCGTCGTGGAAGTGTATCAGCGGGCGATAATACACCTTTGGATTCCCGCCGAAACCGTCGAAGGGCCAGGGCTTTGACAGCGTGTTCACGATATCCGGCCGCGTGGAGGCGAGGTGGTTGTAGACTTTCCAGGAACTCGCGACCCGACTGGTGCCCCCGCGCGCGGCTTCCCCCAGGACGTATAGCGAGATTATGTCCCCGGGGTCCGTGTGGAAGACTTGCTTGTCGGGCGTGTATGCCGGCGTCCCGATGGCGTTCGTGTTGTGCGCTTGCGAGCGCAGGTCGGTTATGTGCGCCAGGACGGCCCCGTTGGGGTCCTGTATCCCTCGCGTGGGGCCGATGTGCGATGCTACGCCGACGTAGGAAATCGTGTTCTCCAAAGCTCCTTGGTATTCCGGCATCCCCCGGAGGACGAAGAAGCCACGGCCGGAATGCAAGATGTGTGCTTGCCTCTGCAGCTCTTTGGAGAAGCGTGGCAGAACGAAGGTCTCCGGTGACAGCAGGCCCAAGGGCAGATTCTGGCTCTTGTACTGCTCAACCGCCGACCTTACTTCCTCCACGTCTGCTTCTGTCAAGTGGTAGATCCATTCCCCGTCTTTGAAGTCCTTTCTCTCCCAGACTAGTTCTGATTCGAGCTTGCTCGGGAAACCGGGTGGGAGGACTTGAGGCGGGTTTTTGGCCAAGATACGCTTCGTGCGCTCGGCGTAGGATATCGGGTCGGGGTGATAGGTTATGTCTGGCTGCTTTGCCGTCTCCGTGAGTGTGGTGGTGGACATGGTGCTTGTTGTTAAGTTACTGCCTCTGGTTTGAGATTGTGAGGTGCGGAGTTGTTAAGCCTCCCTCCTATTGCAACCGTGAGGGGTTTGTATAACAAGTTTGGATTGTGTGGTACAAGATGTTTCTGCTGTAAGTTGTTTTGAAGATTTCCGCTAAAAGATTAATCTGAAATTCAATCATAGCGCTCTTCCTACAATACCGGTATCATACCTGGTACGGTAGCAGAAGCAAAGCTTGTGAATTTCCCAGGGCTAGGGTTTATATCGCTGGCATAATATCTCCACTCTAGCACGCCAATATCCGGAATTCTTGCGTTATCCACAGACTAGCAACGACTCCATAAAAGTAAATTCATCAACAACCCCGAAAATCCAGTCCAAATCCAAGTCTGGTCAATCGTTAGCCGCATTATGACGCCAAGAACTTTATACTAGACCCAACATAACTTCTTATCAGAAGGGTAACTTATGCTCATTTTCAAGCCTTTTTTTTTTTTTTTGTTGTCATTGTGTTGATACTTGATGTCGAAATACATCAGAGCTCATCAAGTAATGGGAAATGCTGAATTAACTTTTTATTTATTTATTTTTTTAAAAAGAAGGGAGATATATACTGTATTTCAGGCTACGGGTGCCGGAAGGAAGAATGGATGGATGGGACGGTTTCCCCGGCGGAGGAGGAGGAGGGATACTGGTACTGTAGAGTAGGTTTGTGGCGTTACTGTGAATTCTGGATGTACATTGGTAGGACTGAACTAACGAAGGGATGGATGGATGGATGTTTGGGTTTCAATTGAGGTAAAGTAAGTAAGGGTTGTGTTGTTGGTACAAGTGGTCTTCATTTGTGACGGGAAGGGGTTGAAAGGACTGTCTTCCTTTCTGGTATCATAGTGGTAGTTGTGGTACCATACTTTACTACGTAATTGTGGGTCATTTACATGCCCCGAAGTGGGCTTCTATGTTGGGAGGGAGCTCTATGGGTATCTCTGGGCTATAGATTATAGAGTGTTACTGTGGTCACAGCAATAGGTGGCTGATTCGGATTAAGGGTGATAGTTAACATCTGTGGTTCTTTACGTAGCTTGGCAATTCTCACATTTTACAGTACCCCACTGTTACAATATCGTTTGCACCAGAACCACAACATCAATCGTGCTCTTCTGATCAAGCTTTTTAAAATTCCATGTGACTACCCATGTTAATGGCTCGAGCAAACAGCACCTTCTTACTCCGAGTTTAGGAAACGCTTTAAAACTGTCTTAGAAACACTGAATATGAATGAGACCAATAAAAATCCATTCAATTAAGCGTCAGGCATTAATCACCCCCTAGAAACCCCCCATCATGCATGCATTCAGCGACATAAATAAGTCCAGCCAAATCATCAATACTTCAGGTTGGGATTAAACTCCACAGCCGCCCAGATGTCGAGATAATCGTCCATCGTGCCAGCCTGCCACTTATGCCATGGATAGCTAACGGCACTAGTGGCCGTATGGATCGGATTGGAGTTGCAATCTCGGTCCCAGAAGCCGCCCTGCTCTTCCCAATCTGCTAGGGGAAGTCTTTCGAAATCTTCCGGAGCTACGTCGTTGGGATGCTCGGGATCAACTACAACACCAGGCCTCACACGCCACATCCCCCCGTCACCGGTCCCAGCGGAGATGGAAACATGGACTTCTAGGAAGACTGAATCTTGGTGGTTGTGCACACCTGCACTGACGCCCTTGCCTGTTTTCATTAGCAGGGGTCAATTGTGTGAGGGTAGGCACTTACCAGCGGTCCAGAATTGCAAATGGCAGAGTGGTGTCTTATCCAAGAACCTAAACTCCACTCCAGTAAGGTTCCAAAAGTCGACTCCCTTGAAACCGCCACCCCAGGGTAGGTCTTCGACTTTAATAAACCTAAAATCAGCCGGAAGCTTCAATTGACCGAATGTGGACCGAAACAAGGTTTTGACAGGCACGTCGGGAGTGTTCTTCCACTTTTTGGGACCATCTTCGGAAACTGGTGTGAAAGATAGGAAGATTACTCCTTCATTAGTAGTGATGATTGAATCGGGCCTGAGCCTAGTTGTGTCTTTTCCATATTGAGGAACACTCAAGGCACGACGATTGATAGAGGGATCGGATTGATCAAGTAAATCCCCGTATAAAATTTTTACAGCGGTTCTGCTTCCTGCAGCCATGTGCGCTTTCGGGGGAAGAACTTCTAAGTCAACCCTATAACCTGCAATCTCAATAAGGGGTGCTTTCACGTGAGTCAGGGTATCAGAGGGTTTCGGTAGAAAAAGTAGGGGTTCGCCGGCCCATATTGTGGAAATGATTTTGGCTCCAGATTTGCTGGGTTGGAGTTCTGGAAATAGATTGGAGTGAAGATGAACCGCTGGATTTTGTCCTTCGTAGTAACCGGGCACATTGTAGACAATAGTCGCAAAGTCTAGCTTTCCAACCCCATTGAAGTCACTAATAGATGTTAGTTACGGGCCATCATAATTACTACTGACAAAAACTTACCCGATTGCAATTCGTCCTGCTGACTCCTCAGTAACTTTCCATTTCGCAAAGATGCCGTTGTCGGGATCGATCAATTTGTAATAATAGACGCCCTTGAATAATTAGCCCAACGTTTTTTAACTTCATTTAGCTTGATTTTATCAGGGCAGCAGGGTATACCTGATGCGGGGAAGGTCCAAAAAGAGCAACAAGGCATTCATCATCACCATCACCTGCGAACAATCAGTATTCCATTGTGAGGACAGTCAGAATGCAAAACAGGGAATCTTACCGTCGAGATCTGCGGCAACGACATAATGCACAGGGCCTTGGGAGAGTTAGCCACCATGATGGGGAAACAATTGGCTTGATACTTGCCTTCACCATTTTGCATGAGCTGCTCCGGTGTTCCAAAAGTGTCAAGCACATGTTCAACCCATGTGTTCGTATTTGGCCCTGTCTGCTTCTTTATGAGTGCAGTCACCGTAGTTCCTAGGAAGCATCAGCATGTTGCAGTCACTGCATTTAGTCAACGAGAACTTGCCATGAAAAGGTCCAGCAGTCAGAACGTATCCAGCAGGATCAGACCGGAATCTTGCAACATCAACACATGAAGATCCGTAATAGTTCTGCCCTGGTTTTTGGCGCACGCCAGATGAGAGATGCTGGCGCTTCCACTGGTTGTCCTCGTAATCTGTAGAGAGCACTATGAGCGAGTGTTAAACGAGCGATGCTCAAAAGAGGACTTACAAAGCCAGGTGATTCCCTCGCGGGAGGCAACAAACAAGGAATCACGGCCGTTAAGATTGCCAAATCTATCTTGGGTTAGTGTTCGCTCTGGTGCTTTTCAAAAAAATAAAATAGAAACCATACTTCTTCTGTGCTGCATCGTGAATAATTGTGAAATTCTGGTCGTCTATTATGTCTCGTCTCCACTCAATACTAATCAACTTAGTATCTGTGAATATAATTATCTACGGCTGGTAGGAAACTCACGCATCAAAAGGCTTCTCAGGCTTTTGAAATAAGATAACTGGAATTGGTGTTTCCTGTTAACATTAGTTTGAAGCACAATATCTTGTCTCAGTATTGACCAACATACGATATCACCCGTTCCATGAACAACTATGAATATTAGCAACTGAGGCACACAAGTCTACTAAGGGGTCAGAGAAACTTACTCGGAATCCCAACAACCTCGAGAAAACTCCTTTGCGTAAAATAACCTGCCTTAAGCCTATGCATCCCCTCCCATCTCCCAACAAACCTTGAGGTCCAGGCACCATTGACCTTCCCATCATCACTCCTCCCAGGATTCTCGAGCCAAGAAATGTTTCCCCCCTCAGGGTTAGTTTCTAGGAATGTTTTTCCGTAATCATAACAAATTACAATGTCTTTTCTACCACTACCGGCGATCTCGGCTGACACAACAGCCACTGGAGAGTCGAGGTGGGTTATGATTGTTTCAGCCCATTCTAAATCATTCAATCAGGTCAATAATACCCAATGTTTGTGTGATATGAGGAAGAAAAATACCTTGAGTAGCAGTGCCACCAGTGTTGATGGGATTATCAAAAAGCGAGATATCACCAGTTGTCAAACCGTATCTTACACACGTTAGCCTTTATCAATAATGATAGTAGATGGAATATAGGATTATACCCAATGAGACCGGGGACTTTGTCATTCGGATCAACCCAGAAGGTCTCAATCCAATATCCATCAGTCCTCTTGCCTTGAACGATAGACTTGGAAAATTGAGGTGTCTGGAGAGGATTCGGAGTGCCAGAGGCAGAAGTTTGAAAGGGGTATTCCTGAATTCGAACCATTCTGAGCAGTTTTCACAGTGATAGTGCGTATGATCAGAAACAAGGAGAGGAATGATAAATGTTTTCGCTGGAACAATCCTTTTATGCTTCTGGAGGGAGGGGGGACGAAAACAGAGGGGAAGTAATGTGGCCGAGAATTGAAAGCACAAACATTCAAAGTTTGTTTCCTAAGGGGAAGCTTACGCGGATTTACGAATACTAATTCGTGAGCCTTGGGGTTTGTGTAGGTAGATTTCAATGCCAGAGTCCCAAATTCTATTGCGAAAAGGCGTACGTCGAAGCACAAGAAACGCGCAATCTATCATCAATTTCAAAGGTGGCAGGAATAAAGTAGGGCAGAGGCATTATACTGTAACCGCAATAATTCCAAGATGCTCGTTATAGTAAGATGAGTATAATCAAGCTTTCAGGAACTATCATTCTCCTAAATCCTAAATCTTACGCAGCACTACGAGAAGGTTACTGGACCCAAAAACTAAGAAGGCGCGTCCGAGTATTTTACAGCCCCTATAGAAATCACCAAACATGTATATAAACATCTGCCTGGGAAAGAATCTACCGAAATAATAGAAATGCAGGACACTGAATGGGTATTATGAATACTCGAGCACACGGCATGAATAGAGCTGTGTAAACGATAATGCTAGAGAGCTATTCCGGGTGCTCGCCTCGAGGCCTCCACCAGGGTTGGTGAGTTATAGGCTTTCATTTATAGGAGATATTTTACGAGCAGGTGGTTTACCTCCTTGGAAGTGAACTTTTTCAAATCAATTGAAAAATTGCCCAGAACTTTGGCATATCTATTGATGGCCTGTCATTGGTGATTTCATCTGCCTACTGGCTGGAAGGTCTGCCCCCCCCCCTTCAAGTTGTGTAAATGGTCTGAGGATTCTGGCAGCAACTGGGGCGGGGAAGATAAACCAAGAAGTTGATAACGGGCAAGGTGCTGAGTGCGTCGGGTGAATATTCACGTATGTAATAAATTTATGTGGTTACCCGCATTTTACTGTAGGATAATCTAATAGTGTAGATCATTTCGCCTAGCTTGGACAGTTATGTGCGGCGAACTTTTTCTTAGAATTTTTAGATTGGTCTGGCATTTTACTTATTAATTCAATGGGGCCAAGTGCTACGGGCGAGAATAAAAGAATTTATTAGAATGCAATGCTAGAGTTTATTCTCCGCACGCCGTTGACCATCATATCTTTTGGCGGGAAATTCCGCGGGACTAATGCTTCTTCAATGCCTCTGCAGCCATATCAACCTCCTCTTCCAAAGAATCCCAAAGGTTCTTCTGCTTTGGCTCCCAGCCCAAAAGCGTCCTGGCTCTCATACCGATTCCCCTAGAGTTGCTACCCCATTCCAAGTGCCCAGTAGGGGCAAAAGTTCTAATTTCCTCGGGAGTAAGTTTCTCAATAGAATCATCTTTGATGAGGCCCTTGCGGTGGGCGATTTCGGCAATCTTCTGGGAAACATCACTCCAAATCTGGATACTATTGTTAGTATTATCCGTAATGTGACCTTAGGCACTATTACTCACATGCTCACCGCTCTCAGCAAAGTAATAGCCCTCTGGCCCCCATGTAGCCTTGCCACCATTGGGCTTAAGTGCTTCCTCCACCAGCTTCACATAAAGGTTGGCGAGGTCTAAAACGTGAACGTGATTCCAGTATGTTCTGCCTTCATTGACAACGAATCCTTTCCCATGAACAATAGTCCATTTTGCAAGTTGCGGGATTTGCCAGCTAACTTTTTTTCCAGGACCGGTTCCGAGACCGTAAATACAGCAAGGGCAAACGATGGCGGTGTTTTTCCCAGACTCGAGGACAACCCTATCAACATCCCTGTGCCATGCTTCGTCCGGGAGAGATGTGATCTCTGAAACACCGTCAACATCATTGTAAACTTTGGTCCCAAGCTGGGTTCCGAAGCCGTTGCTGCGCCAATCAAGTATGATAGAGGTTCCAGAAGTATGAATCAGATAAGAGGAAGGTGATAGGGAAGAGGTGATAACTTGGGCAGAAGGGACATGATCGTTATTTGCCGCATCTATTAGAATGAGATTAGTTGGAAATTTTGTTATCAGAATTTCGTTTTCAGGAGTAAACTACTGATGATAATATCGGCATTTGCAGTTTCCCGTGAGAGAAGTTCTTCGCTATCAATCAGTTAATATATTGGCCGTATGAAAAACACTATTTATGGTAGGGGAATTGGGAACGCACCTTCCCAGATCACCAATCTCAACTCTGACTTTAGGGTACTTTTCCATGACTCTCTTAGCCGCTTCTTGGGAACGCACCATCACGGCGTATTCAAACTCTGGATGCTTTTCCGCAAGGGAATTAAATACCGTACCACCGATGTAACCGGTTACACCCGTGCTTTGACACGCTGAATTAGTAATTTTACTTGGAGATTGGGTTAAAGACTGGCACTCACAGGAATATTTTTGGGCTCATTGTTCTTCTGATGACAAGTAAGGTGTTTCTTGAAAGGGTGCGAGGTTGGTTGGTATCAAGGGGGTTTGTTGTAAGAAGAAAGGGAGGAGGAGACGATGACCACTGAGGAAAGAAATACCTGCAACAGAGAAAGATTACAAATGCATAGATAGGGATACGGAACTTTTTAGAAACCTGTACTTCCCACCTGCCTTATGGTGATGCAAAAATGAGAATTCCGAAGAAGATTGTTATCCAAATTCAAGATATTATTAAGAATTCAACCACAGATAAAATACCCGCTGTACGGGTAGATTACCCTAAGCAGCTACCGAACATCATTCCCCCCCAAAATTTGGAAGTCTTGTTTGACGTCGTACTTTGCCCGAAATATTGTCATACATTATTATTTACAGCCTATGTTATCAAGCTTAAAGGCATTACTGATCAGCCATTGATGCTAGATATGGTGGTTAATGAGAATAACCACTTATAGCTATGCCAATGATTAATTCAACAGAATCTTCAAGCATAGTGGACAAGAGTTCATGTATTTTATCTATAAAAACTGTCAATTATTTGAAATGAAATGATTGTCCTAATTGTATTGATTGCACTGATGAATTATAATTTATTGAAACACCTTCTAGCTCCCGAAGATCCTGATACTCGCTCACGAGTTTGCGTTTGTGAAACACATCGGCAACCCCGAACTCTTAACTGCCGGTAAGAATTATCAGGTCCTATAAAACCAAGCTTAGGTCCTTCACGATTCCACAAAACTTATGTTGTATGAGGTCACGTAAAAGTCCTGTCTGATTCCACCTTCCGCAAGTGAGACCGGTTATCTTTACATACCAGTAGTAAATTGAGAATACTCAGCGGCCAAGAAAGGGGAATTGTCATCATATTAGAACATTACAAACCGCAGGTATTGCAAGATCCTTACCGCTCATTACATCAGGGAAGGTAAACTAGGAAGACGTGGCTCGTGCCGAACTCCCAGAAACCACGCCATAGGGACGTATAATCCATCACTTTGTGTCCCTATTCCCATGTTTGTCTGCCCCTCGTTCATCACAGCACCATCGTTTACTCGTCCACCTACCATTGCAGATTCCTCGACCAAAAAGAACAACACCCCGAAAACACAACAAGACGCAAGCCTAACTTTGGGGCTCGTTTTCGTGATATCTTCATCAGGATTCCTCATATGGAAAGATCAGACCTTTACACTTGATCTCCAGCAACTTTCCCCAACGCCCAATTTTACATCAAGCTAAGGGTAGCAGATACTATCTCGAGCCCCCGGGGACCACCGTTATCTGGGCTGCAAAGGCTGAGCTGGTAGCTATCCTTGAATAGTATATGGAAAGATTTTAACTCGAGTGGCTATCCTGGTCCCTGGATGACGCACGGGGGAGGCTGCTTGGTGCTGCAACTGCCCGACCATTTTGAGTGGCGGCGAGTGGCCAGTTCTTTTGCATCGAAGACTCAGATTATCGGTAATTGCGATAGGAAATTCATGGTGGCTACATAGAATACTGTTAAGAGGGATATTTTTGATGAGAAGGCGCATTGCACAGCGAAAAAAATGAGGAAAGAATAACGAAAAAAGGTTTAAGTTTGTGGGATTAGAAAATTTCATTCCCCTCGGTTTCTTTTTCCCAGGACCCTTTTACGAGGTCAGGGTCGCGGCAAAACGGGGTAAGGGGCTGCGCATTAGCACCTCTACATCAGAGCACCTAATTTAGTACCGTGTATGAGCAACTTATGCCCAGATGGCTCTAGGATACTCAGACATCTGTTCTTGCAGCGTACTCTTGGTGCTGGGAGCCATCCTGGCGTTGTGCACCATTCAGTTGTTAAGTTTACTGTTGGGGATCAACTCATGAGGTGGAGGTCTTGGCATTTATGCTAGACCACTCGTATGATTCTGGATATGTTTGACTATCGACTGAGGCTCAAAACAATATGTTACCATAATGAATCTGGGCATGCCTTATTCCTGAATTTGATGCCATAAATCAGTCCCTTGATGGTTCTCACTTGAATCTTCACGATTATGCTGTGGTTGCATGTTCTTGTGGTCTATGTTCCAGCGCAAACTCTGCAACGATCACAGCTCTGTAGGCTGTGGTATCTGATTGACGACTGAAGAAAAATCAATATCAAGTTATTCAACATAAGTCTGTTTGAGGCCACGGGAATCAGATGGAAATCAGTTTACAGTTGCAGTTTCTTTGAGCAGGTTCCGGTTGAATTCTTGATAACTTAGGTGAAGGGTCTCGGGAGAGGCATAATGGTAGCTCATGCTGGGATGTTAGCTGAAAGGGAGTTTGAAGCTCTTTTAGGTAAGAATCGAGTCTGTTCTTTGATGTCTGAAGCGGTGGAGACGCTAGTTTAGCAAGGAAGCAGAAACTATACAAGTACTCTGACAATGTGCTAGAGAGCCAACTACTATAGGAACTTGTTGGCTAACTTAGTTCTCTTGATAAAATAGATCGGGATCCTTGACGCTTGGCGACTCAACCGAGCCTGGACACAAGCTTGATACAGCAAGCAGTCCGAGGGGTAAATCACCAACATGTTTTGCCCGCAATATATTCACGATGTGCAACTAAATGTACTTTCCGAACCCTCCGTGGCGAACATTCATGGAACAAAATATTATAATGGTTTTGAAATCGGTCAAGCCAGGACAATTTTCCGTAGCCGAGAGTGCACATACGGTGCAGAAAATGGAAACCCCGCAGAATCCATGGCCTGATAACCGATTGCAAACTCACGGATCGGTATATCCTCCCCTCATCATCCCATGTGGAAGTTGCCATGTCCAATAACGTAATGCTAATTTCGGGGTAGTGTTGCAAGCATTCGATTTTGGATACTCTACGTCAAGACTTTCTGCTATTTTATGTGTGCGCTGGTTGATAAATTCAATTCAATGAAATAGTTTTTGCGGGGAATCGCTTCTGTATCAAGTTTGCATCTGTGCTCCCCCGCTCGGTTGACTGCCGTGTGATATCTCATGATCCAATTCGTTGGGATCGCGAATCAAATGTATTAGATGCACCCCGCTGGGTGATATGGGATAGAGCGGGGAGCTAATGTCATGCGAGTATCTTGCTTCCTTAACGCGATTGCCCTATCGGATCATGGAATCACACCACTTATGCATTCGTCGGGGAGTAGTCCTTGATAACAAGACTTCCAATGGCGATGGCGGGGTCTGATATGTACAGTGAAGTTTTCATCTATCCGATTGATAGAATAGCCATTTTTTCCACGAGAAAAGCTATAAATAATAGTTAAATAGCCAGCTCAATCCTTCTGAGACACTGTCCATCCAACTGTGGCCCGAATCCTGAAAAAAAACAGACTACATCATGTCACATCTCGAAGATACCCATAGTTTTCTCCTACCTGAAGAATTCTTTGGATCCTTTCACCAAGGAACGTTTTTGTCTTCAACGCGAGTCACTTATCATACTGAAGACAACGAATTGCCCAACCCAGTAATTAGTACTGGAGTCTTCCTTCGTCTAAGCACTGATGACCCAAAGGAACCGGAACCCTTACTGTTGATACAATTTGTTCGACCGAAAGTTTGGAGAATTCGCTTTGATCCCAACAACACACATCCAGGGGACTACGATGATTATAATTCGTGATTCCCCACCCTCCGATTTCCTTCATAATGGATTCGTTTTGGTGGTCTTTTTTTGATTTCAAGAAACTCACATGATTCATAGGCGGACAATCATATCCGATACCTTGACAAACCTCCGGGATATCCTCGATAAGGTGGAACGCATCAATTGGAAAACGGAATTCGTTGTGGGATCCGACGCAGACCAATTTTATATTCTGAGGGTATATCTTTGACACCCTCCAGATCTTAGTAGCCTGGAACAGCAGACACTTATCTCACTCTATAGTCCGTACTATATGATAGCGATGCAGAACCCAAGAAAGGGATAACCATCTCTGAACTCTTGATATATAAGGATTTCTTCAAAATCCAGGTACTTTCCACCTATGTAACAATACTATCATGCTCAGCCTATCTTATAACGTGGTTCAGGCCGTTCGCTGCGTCTATGAGTCTGGTGTAGCCGATCCCCCACATTCACAGGGTGCACAGAAGGTAGCTCACTCGCAGAGGAAAATTGTCTGGGAAACTGCGGGAGTTGGATTGTCGTGGAAAAAAACCGGCAAAGCCGCTGCTACTGTCTTAACCTCCAAAAAGCCTGGCCTTGCCCGTTACATGGGTACGTCCCTGCAAAACTCCATATTCCGATGCAGGAAGTACTAGTTTCAATTGGAATTGGGTTGCTAATGGGTATATATTTGAAGGATGGGGGGAACAGGGAGGAAAAGAACTTTTGAAAAGGAGCACTCTTATGAACTATTTCAGTGGGTTTCTGTAAAACTATCTGCCCTTATCTTACGTGGGCTGATATTATCATTGGACTTCGATAATATGACATATAGCAGTGTCTATGGCCAAGGACCTCTTGACGAGCGCGAACCCTTATATCACTCAGAGCCGTTTTGGCTGGAGCTAAATGGATTGCCAAACTACAAGAGTCAGGTTGCGACTTTTGTTGATAACTATTCTCAGATCTGTGTAGATTTCTGTGTGAATCACGGCGGTGAGATCAACGTCGGCACCCGGTTTGGACCATTGCAGTACTTTGTCTTTGCGGGCGACTCGGTGGCTGAGATCATCCAGTATGTTTAAAAAGCCCACTGCCGATGCTCACTTTATTGATCGAATTTTTCGTACCGGATAGACTTTATAGTTCAATAATTGGACGATCTCGATTGAAGCCACGATATGTGCTTGGACATCATCAGGGGTGTATGCTAGAACCTTTCTCTTTCCTAACTCAAAAACACATTTCGGAAAATGATGCGCGGGAGTATCTAATATCAACGGGTAACTAGGCTACGGATACGATACTCGCAATAAAGTCCTCAAAGCAGGTCATGGTTATGTGAATAGAGATATACCACTGGATGGTATACACATAGACGTTGACCTGCAGGTTGGTAATCCCAATTTATTACTCTCCTTATCCCGAAGGCACTTATACATAATCCATTTGAGATAGGATGATTATCGAACCTTCACAATTGATTCCGAACGAAGGTTCTCTCGGCCAAAAGAAATGTTTGACGAGCTCCGGGCTCTTGGGATCAAGAGTTGCACAAATATCACCCCGGTGATCAATCTGAACCCAAGTGATACTTACACTACCCTCCAGGAAGGCCGCGAAAATGGGTATACCACATAATCTACTTGATTCATGCTGTATCTGACTATCCTATCACAGCCATTTTATTATGGATAAGCGCTTTGATGATGGCAATAGTGTGGTGCCAGTGCATAAAGTCGAATATATCTGCTACGAGGGTGGGGTAAAGTTATTAATCGATCCTGTTAATGAGAAAGGGCAATTCCCAGGAGCCGAATAGTAAGTCTGTTAGTTTCATCTTCCAATCTATCACTCATTTGCTAATGTTTGACAAAAAAAAAAGTGATTTCACCAAGTACTACAATAATCCCAAGGAGGCTTATCGCGGAGGTGTCGGATACGGCGGTACACTTGGTGCAGTGGGTTTTCAAAATCGTTTGGACTTTTTAATTTTCATGAACTGATATCGTCAAGCCTGGGCATTATCCGAATCTTAACAATGCCAACACCCGAAAGTGGTGGGGAGAGCAATATAAATACCTTTTCGATCAGGGCCTTGAGTTTATTTGGCAAGATATGACTACGCCGGCGATAGCCAAAGAATATGGTGACATGAAAGGGTATATAAAACCATACTGCCTTCTCATATGTGCTGGTCACAATGGACTAATTGGGGTGCTTCAAGTCTCCCATTCCGCCTCATGGTAGAATCAGACTGTTGGTCAGGTAAGGACGATTCGCCAGAGCAGATGAAGCCAGCCATCGAGATCTGGTCATTATACAGCTACAATCTGCACAAGGCAACATACGAAGGCCTGAACAAACTCGAAAAACGCAAGAACAAACGCAACTTCATCATCGGTCGCGGGAGCTATGCAGGAGCGAATAAGTGGGCTGGCTTATGGACTGGTGATAATGCCTCGACCTGGGATCACCTGCATATCTCGGTCAGTCAGGTTTGTGAAATCGGGTTCAAAATGACTCCTATCCTATTTACTAACCCAATTATAGGTGCTTGCTTTGGGAACCTCCGGGAATGAAATAGTAGGCACTGATGTCGGAGGCTTTATGCCCGCCGGGGGATTTGATACGAGCTCGGGTGGGAGGTGGGCAGAACCCGAACTACTCATTCGCTGGTATTGTGCATACTCAATGTTGCCATGGTTCCGGTAAGTTGATAACCGAAGCTGCTAAGCTGTCCGATCGCCCCTGACTTCGGCATAGAAATCACTATCACGGCAAGAGAGGAATGAAACTATTCCAAGAGCCATGGGCCTTCACAGATCACTTTAACTCAAATCCATCCGGTGTTCATGAGAAAGAGCGTTATCTTTGGCTCTCAGTGGAGCCTATCTGCCGTTACTATGTTAAGCTTCGGTACAGTTTACTCCAGCTTCTATACGATGCCATGTTTGAGCATCAGTTCAATGGATTACCTATTGCGAGGTCGTTGGTTATTACAGATAGCGAAGACCTATCTTTGCTTGGTGAGGTAAATATTCGAGCTCGAAACATAAAGACTTTGGAAGCTTATCAATATTCTAGCAAGATTGGGTGCTCGACAACGAATACATGGTTCGAAACGATCTTCTCGTATGCCCAGTTATGCATCAACAGTCTGTTGCAGGCGGCCACCGTTCAATTTACCTTCCACAGCCAGATGGCTGGTATAAATTCAATTTAAGGATTGATGATGGCACTCTTCGTCATGACGGAGTACCCCTTGAAAAGCGTATTCCCGGAGGATCAAAATTCGAAGCCGATGCACATATCGCCAGTGAACCTGCATTCCTTCCAAACATCACGCCGATGTTTGTGAGAGAAGGTATGGACTTTTTTCGTTCTGATAACAGTGATCTTATACTCACCCGAATTTCTATAATACTGTAGGCGGCATTATCCCACAAATTGAAGTCCGCCAACACACGGACCACATACCTGGAAAAATAAATCCAATATTCATTCACCTCTACCCAGGCCGAAAGACCAATGTACGTTATCCTCTCTCGCTCTTCCAGAAGCATAGCAAAACTAACTGTTCCAAACCCAGTCCTACCGCATGTTCCTCGACGACGGTATCAGTCGCGACAGTGCACCAAACGCATACATAGACGGCGAGGAAGTAAGAGTGGATTACAAAAGTGCGGACGAGGGCAAAGACCGTTTTGCAGACGTAGATACCGATCCAGAAGCCAAGAATAAATTCCGCGAGATTGTGTTTGAGCAGGTATATATATCCTCACAATCGTCCCCACCCTATGATGCCAATGTTAACCTTAATAAACAACAGTCATTCAACTTCCAAACAAAAAAGCGCACCCTCAAGATCACCGTGCCTAGAGATAATTTTGACCCATCAGATTACATCGGGGACGTGATTACTTTAGTATTTTGGCACGACCCCTCGAGTTCGTGCACGAGGAGTCAGGAGGTGAAGTATGAGGGGCATGCCTGGGCTAAGGATCATTACCATAACAAGCAGTGTAACAGTACGGTTGTGACCATTTCTGCTGATTTGACAGAGGATGAGGAGTTTACGATTAGTGTTCCGATGTGAGTGGTGTTGATGGATGACATTTGGCGAATTCGACATACCCTGTTTTGGATTTTACCTCGGTGTATGAGGGATGAGCGGTTTGTGAAATTTGTATAACGGCGGTGCGAGTCCCGTATGATGCCGTCGATTTTTAATATGATATTATTATCAGGGACTTCTCGTCCACTAATTTACCGTACTGCTTTCCCACTGAACAAAAAATGCTATAGTGACCTTACAAACCACTTTATTACAATTTACCAAAGACGTAGACGGCATAAATATCGGTCATCTGTAAACACCTAGCCTATCTTAGCTACTTAAGTTAGTAGCTTAGTCTAGCTTCATATTTTTACAACCATCCTAATCTTATATCATACGCCCCTGCAGTTAAATCTATCATAAGCCGGAAGGAAGGACTGATTGAATATTAACTTAACGGCAGCTGACTAAGTTAATATACCGTAAGAACTGGAATAATTGAACCTCACGCTAGGACGTTGGAGTTGCCTCTCCTAGTAAGGTCTGTTGTGTTTTTCTTTTTTATTTGTCTCAGCGGAGGGCTGAAGGTCAGCTTTTTTGGGGGTGATTCCCCCCTTATCCAAAGAAGGGAATTCTGGACGTCTTAGCGCGAGGTTCAATTATTCCAGTTCTTACGGTACAATACCCCACAAACATTCACTAAAGTTAATTGAGTAATTTATAATTCATTTACAGTAATTGAACGCGGGGTATCGTATGCTAATGCTATATACAAGACATGAATTCTACTGCACTGTACTCATCGGGTATTGAGGGGTTCAGCTTGCGTTCTTTCTTTCTTTCTTTCTTTCTACATTTGTACTGTACAGTGAAAATTTTAAAAGTCCGATCAGATCATGGGATAAGCCATCTGATCTGATATCTTTTTTTCTTTGGTTATTTAACAGAATGTCCCTGTGTGGCACCAAATTTAACAGGATACCCTTACAAAAAAAAAGTTTGATAGAATGCCATCTGGTGTGTATTATTTTTTTTTTTTTTGGCAAATATTCTCTTTTGAGTTTATTTTGCACCATATCATGTAGGTGTGTCCGATAGCAGAATCATTTGAGTAGAGAATGTAAATTGTAATAAAATAGGCAGAACGACAGGAGGAAAATCGTATAAAAGCTGTAGATGGATAGATAGAATAGATAAAGTTGAGGAATTCACAAGGGCACAAGATAGATGTTCAAGTTGGCATAATATTTCTATCTAACTAACCAGGCCCTATTTATCATAGGACTTCCTTTCCTCCCATGCCGTGCCTGTGTGGGTGAAAATTTTCACCACCAGTAAGGGGGAAGAAAATTTTCACCATCAGTAAGGGGGAAGAAAATTTTCTCCATGGAAACAATAAGAAAAACTTTAGCAGCAAGGAGAAATATAAACAGTTTCAAAATATCAAAGAGAGTGCAGTAAGGAGTTCATCAAAAATCTAGACCAGAGAGAAAGATGCAGAATGAAATCGAAACTAATACTCGGGGACAATTTCCAACATAAATATATTCTGTTATTAATATACAAAGTATAAATGCTAGCTACTGGTAATATGTATGTAATTGTTGGCATGTTCAAGCATAGTGGCTAACTTTATGATAGGTAGAGCATCTCAGGAGCATGAGTAGCAGTCTCAGAACTTGGTACATTATATTCTCCAGCTACTGGTATAATCTTACACATAGGGTATAGGTATTTTAAAGGTCAATTTCTATATACAAGACATAGGGGTAGCTAGCTACCGGGGTCTGCCACTCCTCTCTACCTGTCAACTCTTGGTACCAAAGAGTATTCTTATCAAACTCTTTTCTGTAAGGGTATCCTGTTAAATTTGGTGCCACACAGGGGCATTCTGTTAAATAACCGTTTTTTCTTTCTTCCTTCTGCTCGGTCCCCCATGCCCGGCAACTCTGGGACGCCGGGCGGAAGAGAAGAAAGGAAGAAAGAAAGGAAAATTTCTTTTAGCAGAAAACCTTAATGAGCAAATGACGGCACTCGAAGTATCGAGAAGAATCTTGCTAGTAGATTATTGTACTCTGAGTATTCAACACTACTATCTCCTGCAGTAGTTTTCTCACTAACTCACCAGACTACTACGACTCTCCACCAAGTTTATAATACCCCCAATTCACCAAAATTAAAGTGTCTAAATACTTAACGTCAAGAATTCTCCGCCAGATCAATCAACTCTTGAAAAAAAGAAAAGAAAAAAAAGGATCCTATGGTAAGGTAAAGTAACGGCAAATTAACCCTTTTTGTGCACATGAAACAGCAAGGTAAGCTATGTTTTTTTCAACTTTCTCAACTTGGAATACCAGTAGTATTTATTCGAATTATTGTCCTCCTCAATGCTCTCCAAGCCCTGATAACAGCATTATGGTACTGGTAACTCGTCAGATTAAGCTTTGATACCCGTCCGGGTAACCCTAACCACCCAGCCTTCCCCGACTGCCGAGACACTGAGCCTGGAACTGCGGGTAAAAACCTTGATTGAGGCTGAGTCAGGCGTCACCAGACTAAATTTTGCTCTTTCTCCGATCCAGAAGTAAGCTTCCGCTCCGTTCCCTGGTCGGGTCCCTGCATTTCCCTACCCGCAACAACTTCCTCATCATCCTACATTTTATTTTGATACATTGTCACGAAGCTTTTTTTTTTTTTTGATAAATACTTAAGGACTCCTCTCTACTGAAGGCAAGGCGAGCAAGCTTTACGATACGATACGATGTCTCTTCCTCCGCAAACAATTCGGATCAAGCGTCCTCGTGATGAAGCTCCTGTTCAGGCGTTATGTGTGTATTCCCCATAACTACTCCCTTTGCAGACGATGCTTTAATGAATTGAGCTGATGGTATCTCCGCCAACCTACAGACATTGACGGCAACACTCGCACTCCCCAGAAGCGTCAGAGAATCGGACACTCACCGGATTATGTCTTTCTACTTGCACACACGGTTACTTCTCCTACTGATCCAACGCCCCGTCCGTTCCAGCCTAGGACTACGAGCCCGCCTCGGCGTTATGGAGTTCCGCCAGTTCATAGTACGCTGCCGTCGTCCTCGACCACGAGTGAGCCTGGGGCCGTAACATCGCCGACCTCTCCCAGCACCGTCTCACCCTTGACGCCGTTGACACCGAGGACTTCTACTACTACTACGGCTGCTACTACGCCACAGACAGGGGAAAAGTTGGTTTTGGATACAGCTAAGGCTACAGCTTCCCAGATTGCGTTACTTAAAGCACCTGTTCCGCTCAGTGCGATTTCGTCGAACAGAGGTAGTGCCCTTGAGTCTCGGACTGTGGACCCCCTGGATAGTCCGCCTCCTTCGTCCCCTGTGCAAACTCCTGAACGACATAGTACGCCGCGACATGATACCTTCGGTAACGAGTCACCACGGGCTGGGGGGTTGACCCCTGTCAAAAGGAAGAATGGGGAGATGGAGAAAGGGCAGGGTGATGAGAATGAAGGGAGGTCCGGGACTAAGAGGAAGATAACACCAGTTCGGAGGTACCAGCTTGCAAAACGTCTTCGTGTTAAGCATAGTCATCATCCGTATTCCAGTGCAACTCGTCGGAGTGCTATCTTTACTCGGGTGGTTGAGACTCATGATACCAATATGGACCAGGCGGAAGATACTTCTGCCGTGGAGGTAGCCCCTGAACCGGTGGTGGGGCGTAAACGCCCCAGGACTCACCCACAAGAGAAGAAGAGATTGGAAGAGCAAAAGAAGATTGCGGAAGAGGAGAAAAAGGCCAAAGGAAAAGAGGTCAAGTTCAAGGATCAAGAGGAGGAAAATGATCCTCTCATCGCCCCGTTCCATGCAATGGTGCTCGAATACCTTAACTCATCTTCCAATGATGGTATCCGCAATCTACCTTCCTCCTCCCTGGCGAAGCCAGCGACTCCGGCATCGAAAATCGGTGGGGGAGTGGGTGGAGGAACGTGGGATGAACCTGAGGAAGAGGATGGTTTTGTCTACGATGTGTATATCCGCGAGGAACTTCCTGCTTCTATTGATAAGAAGGAAGGAGACTATGGTGTGTTGGTAATTGAGGGCAGCGACGACGAAGAATGGTGGTGTGAAGGTGATCCGGATGAAGGTAGTGATGATGTCTGGGCTAGTGATGATGAGGATAGCAACGGTTTGTCCCCCTTTATTTCGGATCCGTTCACTATATAATGGATGAAGCGTACTGACTAGTGTCTGTAGCTGAGGATTTTCACACCAATGACTACCCTGAAGAGCCCACATATGACTCTGACGATGACCTGCCTCGCCAGTTCAATCCTTCCGACGATGATTCTGATGACGATCCGAATGTGTTCAGGCCATGGGTCAGAGGTGGCCAGAGGTTTGGAGATGAGGAATTTGACCTCGACGACGATGATGAATACGAAGCGGATAGATTTAAGATAAAGCGGGGGATTTGGGATATAATCGGTGGAGATGATGCGGATGATGAAGGGGAGTAAGACCCGGGGGTGGGCTTTATGCAACCGGTAAAATAAATCGGACAGAGGTTTGATCAAACTTTGTAATAATGACGAACGGTCTAGTTATTTCTATCTTCATTTATCTTTTGCATTTTCATATCTAGCTGCATGGCGAGAGCATTGTTTTTTTTTTTATGGGATTTCTTTTTTTTTTCATTGTTTCATCACACTTTACAAAAGTTATAATAGCCTTTTCTACATCTCAGAGCATATATATCATGGATTTTTAGGGGTTTTCAATTGATTAGAAGTAATATAATATAGATTTCTTATAAGGGTTTCAGCAGGCTTGCCAGCCTCTGATGATGAACAGCACTCATTTTGGTGTGCACCAGGGTGTATCTAAAGCATCGCCTGAGTGCTAAACATCTTGTTGTAATCGTATTATGATACACTTTTAAGCAAGGATTTTAGTCTTAGATTATGGTGGTTAAGGGTGGAAATTAGGCTCCTAATACAATTGTGTGCTTGTGCTTTGTTGGCCATCTTACGTGGATTCTATTCTCATGACGCGAACATCCAGCCTTTCCCTTGAGTCAATATTTAATGACTTTTTTTTCTTTTTTCTTTTCTTTTTTCTTTTCTTTTTCGAAGGCTCTCGGAAATAATCACTTTGCCTTCCTTCAACAATTGTATTTTCTATACCGGTATTGCAAATCGCATAGTGCTTCGTAGGTGAGCCCTAGGCCATGGCTATATTTACCTTGGCTCCCACAGAAAAACTGATGTATTGCATAGGAACCTTTGGAAAAGAGATTGGTAATCGAGTGAGATTCCGTGTTCCTCTGCTGGTGTGATTAGTTTACTATTTTCGGCAGGATAACTTTAACTTATCGATCGGCTGAAGAGCCTATTGTAAACCCGCAATCAGAAAAAGGTACGATATGTTCTACTGTAATCGTTATCCCAGTATGGCAAAAGTGCCCTTTTTTAAATTGGCGGGGCGGGTTGGAGTTCCTATGATAAGTGTTTGATTAATTTTGCTTTGAGGCTCTGTGTGGGGATGAATATGATAGTATTCTCCTGTACTGCCCGTGCAAAAATTCACTTTGTCCTACACCAACTGAGAATTTCTTTTCTTTTGGCCCGCAAAATCGCACACATGTCCAACTTTCTGAGCTGATTCTCGCCCACCTGCAGCATTTCCCGATAGAGCATATCACAACACCCTAGATTACATCACAAGGCTGACCTGTTACAATTCGACAGCCACATTTATCCTCTGCAACTTGGTAAAAGCGTGGGCAGTTTAGTATTTCCTGATAGGTCCACGTCAAGGGCACTTTTGTTCGCGGATTGCTTTCTCCATGGGGGATGAAATGTGGTCGACTCATAGGGCGGATGGGATAGATTGGTATCCTGGAAACGGGAGCTATCTATTGGGTATGCAGGCGATTGGATTCTATTGGGGTATGGATGGAATTGATATATAATGAAAGCTATCTCCTAGCAGATGAGGGGACGCGTCTTCCGCTGAAGCACTTGAGTACCGCTATCCCACAACCTCCCAGATCTTGACCTCCTCACACAAGCTTTTTCTCCAAAATGACTTTGATGGACAAATTTAAGCCTCATCATGACTCCAGCTCCAGTTCTAGCGATTCGGAATCAGATGGCAAACCCGGCTTTCGAAAAAGGGTTTCCACTTTCCGACACCGACTATCGGATAAGTTCCCAATGCATGACCCAAGTGAGAGTCGGGCCAGCATAGAATCGCATAGAACCACCAAGAGCGATCTAGAGCCCGTTCCCGAGCTAACTCGACCAACTCAAGCCGAATTGGATATGGAAGCCGCAAAGGCCAGCACCGCCGCTGCCACTCCACGTCCTATATGCAAGGGAATGCTTAATGAAGTTAAGACTCTTGACACTCGGTTCAATAAACGAGGAGAGCCACGCGTTACCGAGAGCACTGTTTCCTTCACTCATGCGATGGTGAAACCAAAGCCAGAGAACTTTTCCGAGTATTGTATGGTTATTAAACGGAGGTTCAATGAGGAGGGGAAACAAATGAGTTCAATATTGGAAATTTACTCGCCTTATCTTATCAAAGCATTTCAGGAAATCCTTGGCCGTAATCGGATTCACTATATCGAGAACAGGATTGATATGGGGGATCTAATGATTATTGAGGGGACACCGGAAGTGGTCTATCATTATCAGAAGGAATTATCCGAATATAGACCTAGGAGCGCCAACGAACTGGAGGACACGCAGTCCCAGGTCGAATTGCTGCTTGCCTACATGCGGCATAGCATGGGGAACGAGCTATTGGAGACAGAGACTTTCTTTGGTCGGGGACTTATCAAATACCAATGGTTATGGATGATTTTCAGACCAGGAGATCTGGTCTATCACCCTTCGACGGATGAGCTGTCCTACCTCTGTCGGACAAAGTACCAGCAAAACGGATTTTGCCTTGTGTTCGAGTCCGTGGTATACGACGGGAAATCATTCAATAGAGTCCAATTTAGTCACACTATTCATAGTTTTGACACCACTCGACCAATATCGGCGCTTTCGGCTATTCCGTTGTCATTGCACAAGGATCCCGAAGGGCTTAGAGAGAAGCTGCAACTCAGAGGAGCTTGGTATTTTAATTTGCAGGGTGTGAAAACTGTTACTCATCCGGTATTATATCTTCTTTCTTGTGATTAGTCCTGGTAGATTTTAACTCTATAATAGAAACTCGGTCGTGTGGTAGTTGACACAAAGACCTACAACAGGCGGTCAACCCACAAACAGCCTTCGGCAACGCACATCTCATATGGGACGAGAAAGTGCGCCTGTGTGTGCGATGCTTGTGAAGGTTCCCATCAGGAAAAGTCTGGAGATTCCAACCACAAGCTTCGAGAACTTAGCAATGAGGACAAGTTGCTATGCGTCTCAACAATCCACGGCTTTGTCCTTTCCAGAAAGGTCTGGGAGAAGATTCGCGTGGAAAAACTAAAGCCTACCTGCTGGCAAGAAGATCCGATGGAGGAAATTGCCATGGACGAATCTGTGAAAAAAGCGATTAGGAATCTTTTGTTGTCACCGCTGTTCTTTGGCGGCGGTGTTTCCACGGAGATGTTGGGGAATAAGGGAAAGGGGTTTGTCGTTCTCCTTCACGGGCCTACTGGCACTGGGAAGACCGTGACGGTGGAATCTATTGCAGAGCACCTAAAGCGGCCACTGTACGTCCTTGCTGGCGGCGAGTTAGGATCTACCTCGGAGGAGGTGAATAAGAAGCTCGGAGATGCTCTTGACCTGGCTTTCAGATGGAAGGCTATAACGTTGATTGAAGAGGCGGATATCTTCCTTCAACCCCGATCTCGGGAGGATATATTTAGAAATAACCTGGCCTCATGTAATCATCAATCTTCCTTCAATATTTATGGTTTTTTTATCCTTGCTAACGATTAAATTCAAAGCATTCCACCGGAATTTGGAATATTTCCAGGGAGTTCTATTCATCACCACCAACCGCCTGGAGCGGGGAACGGTTGACAAGGCCCTATTCTCAAGAGCCCATGTCGTCATCAAATACAATTACCTGGGACCAGATGGCCGTCGAAAAGTCTGGCAAAACTCAGTGAGGGAGTTTCCGGCAGAGGAGGTGGACATGTCGAATGAGGATTATGACAACCTAGCCAAGCATAATATTGACGGGCGCAGGATTTCTTCTATCACCCGGATCGCAATGATGCTTGCGAAGGCGGCTGGGGGAGCGTTGGCTATGCGACATTTTGACGCGGCGTTGGTGACCTCGGGAGCGGAGATTTGTGGGAAGTATATATCGACATAACGTAACGGCTCGGGGGTAAGGGTCTTTTTTTTCTTTTTTTTTTCTGCAGAAGCAGGTTGTGGTGAAGATTACATCCATTGGTGTGTATGTGATCTACTTTTTATAATATCAAGTAATTTGCATATTGCGTTGATTGTCCACTGGGGTTCTTGCGGAGGATGGGCATATATTATAAAATCAATGTAAAGGACGAGGCTGGTTTGGGTGTAATAAAGATGATTTGGTGCGGTGATTACAATGATAGGAGTCTTGTAAGTTACCACTGTACTTGTTACCCACTACCGTGGAGGGTAGACTACTACCACTGCGTGTCTCAAGACTCTGTAATAATTCTGTATAGCGTACTGATATAGCACTCATCCTCCGCCACCGTAAAATAAACAACTCCCACAAGCATTAAAACCCTGCTATAACTCCATAGTATCCTGCTAACTTATAGTGCTTCCCTCACCTACTACCCCCAAGACAAAAACACACCTCTCACAAATCCATCCTTACAATCTCCCCTCGGCACCATACGATACCTAAATATCATACCATACTCAACCCATCCATCCGGCCAAACAACTCACTCCCGGATCCACCCTGAAGTGCCCTGGGCCAACTCCAACTACATTGAGAGAATACGGTACAGAAGAGCTACTGACAGCCCTTCGATAAGGAGCGTTGGGGTGAGTGATTGATGGGAGCATGGAATTTGGAAGCGAGTGATGGGATGTGAATCAGCAGGAGTCACGGGATGAGGGATGGATGAAGGTGGGGTGGGCGGAGTGTGTTTGTTCTGTTTCAATATGGGGGCGATAAAGAATTGCGTGTGGATGGCAAATCTGCACAAAGATGAGTACTCGGATGGATGATGTATGTTTAGAATTTAAATCACTCCCTCGATTATATATATGACTATTACATCGTGATGGACGTTCTGGAAATAAGGATACATGCTAGGAAGACTAAAGACCTAACTTTGACCAACAAATATACACCCCGCCACCCCCCTCCTGGCTCAACTTCTACTACAACCTTCCCTCCTCTGCCTCCTTCTCCTCAACTTCTTCAACTTCCCCTACCTTCCCCTCAGCCTCCTTTCGCGCCTTCCAATCCTTCTCCCACTGTTCAATCTCCTCATCCAACTCCCTCCAATCCTCCGGAAATATCACCCGCAAGTACTCCCTAACCTTTACCCGAAACTGCGGACCATTCGTGGATCCTAACGCCATTGCATCAGCGGCGATATTAGACTTCCCCAACTCCCTCAAGATATACTGCAGGAAGAATTTCAATGGCGGCTGCCGTGCCTTGCGTATCCTGCACGTGACATAAGAGTATATCGCGAGGTTTTCGCAATTCGGGAATCGTAGGCGGTGGAAATCAATTGGCGATTTGGGTTTGTGGGTGCCGGTGGCGTTCTTGTGTGGGTGGAGAAGTTCGAGGTAATCTTTGATGTTTACGAACATTGCTTTTAAGGTCTGGGGGGACGTTAGTTTAACGTATTTTCCAACAAAACATCAGCTTTCCCTCACCTCTTCTGCCTCGGCATGCTTCTCAGGAGGTTCTCCAAGTCCGAACTGTTCGAACAGAATATTCCAAGATTTAGGGTGTTTCGGACTCTTCTCCTCACCCAGTATTGCGTCAAAGTACTCATCCATGGCAGCATTAAACCCCTTCTTGAGAGCTTTAAACTCCTTCGTATCTTCAAAGCTCACCCTCTCTCCAATTCCTGGATCCCTCATTTCCCATGCCCCCTGCTCCGCCTTTACCAGCGCCTGGAACTCAACCTCCGGAGAGCCATTCGCGAACATGTATCCGGGGTGTTGGTGCCTTAGCAGGAATTCCTCAACCGGCGTCCGCCCTTCAAAGGCCTTCCCCTTATCACCGGTAGACTGGGAACTACCCCCCTTCATCTTCACCTCTTTAATCTTCACACCAGCCAACCCCTCCAACTCCTTCCTAGCCTTCTCCTGAACAAGACTCCCCTTAGCCCATCCTTTAACCTTACACATGCGCCAAAACTCCCTTATATAATCGCTCCCGACATCATACACGTACCCTCCCGCCTTCCCCCCTTCTTCAAACTTCTCGAAGAACTCCCCGATCAGCACCGCCTGCTGCAAACGTTTGCGATGCTTGGCCACGTTCTTTTCACCCCACTTGCGGGCTCTCACCAAACGTGCGAATTCAGCATCTGCATCTGGAGGGCTTTGCGGGGCGAAGGTGTACTCGGCGTAATTATAAGGTTTGAAAAAGCTCGCGAGGACTTTCGGAGCGTTTTTTGTGGACAGGTGGGATTTTTGGTTCTTGCCAGTTGGTAGGAGGAAGGGGAGGAGGAATGGTGGGTTTCGGTGGAAGAGTGTGTGAAGGGGGAATTTTGAGAGGAGCATTTTTGGTAGATGGGCGGGAGAGGAGAAGAAAGAAAAAAAAAGGGGGGGGGGAGAAATTCTTGTATTATATATATTATTGAAAAGTGTTTTATGATACTAGGCAGATACAATATCTAGAAAATTGTGTTCCGATTCAAGTTATTTTTACAAACCCCCATTCATTTGGTCTAAAACATATTTGTCTTACCTGGTTTGTCAATTAATTGTATAGTAGAGTGTAGGTACAAGTCAAGGATCTGTGCGTAGCATAACGAATCATAACTACTGGTATAGTAACTGTATATCATACAACCGCCCTACGATAACTTCCTTACCCCCCTCACCCCCCTGTGGCGTGAATTTATTGGACAAGCGCCTGGCGCCTGAAATTGTACACACTGCTGCCTAGAGATACGTACCCTACGTGGTCCACTAAGCGCGCTCCAAATCCAGGCTCGGGGATTAGCGCAGAGTCATATAATGTTATAGACAATACTGTACACCTGAGATTTAACTCCCCCCCCCCGGCCTATATAACTAATGTGGATGGTTAAAGTTTGCTCCACTGCGGTACATATGTTCATTATGATACCGGAAGGTTATGCTACTGTATCCTGCAAGTGCACTTCAATGGAAAGCTGCAGTGGAGTGCTGTTTTAGAAGCATGTTTTCTTTCTCTTCCCTTCCAAAAAGTTAGATGCGGGTGATATTGGGCAGTAATATATCATAACTGGGGGCTGATTTTGTTTCCTGGTGAAGTGCTTGTACAATAGGGTGGTTAGAGATCAGCGGTGCTCTGTAAGAGCCTCAAATTATCGGATGTCCGGGCTTCTGGGATAATATAGAGGAGTCTGGGGAGTTGGGGATATATGGATGAGATGGGATCATAGTGGGTCACTCGGAGAATTAAGCGGTGTGTGATTGGAAAGTCTCCCGCTGGTAGATCTTCGGAATTCTTTTTTCAACTAGAGCAGAGAGATATTTCTGTCTTTAAACTTTACTCCTCCCGGTAGTTCATTCACACATCATCATGTATCTACTACATGCTGAGCGCTGGTACACGCTCGATTACTTTTTCGGAAGCTACTCCCCATCCTCCCCATCCTCCCCATCCTCATCCTCATACTCCTCCTCCTCCCCGCCACCATCACCATCACCACCATAATCACCCCCACCAAACCTACGAGAATTGCCCCGCCAAAGCTCTTGTAGTAGTAACTTCAACGTCCCGTCCCTCTTCGCCATTTCCAACCGGTACACCTTGTGGTTCTCGTAAGAGTAGGCCGCGAGATCCGCACGGCTCGGGTAACATAGTTCACTTGCCCTCTGGTATTCCTGGTGTCCGATAACGTGCCCTTCTGCCACGGGGTTCGCTTCCAGAAATTCCAGGAAATCGTAGATGTTGACAAAAATCCGTTTGATTTCCTTCAAAACACATGTCAGCCACACACGTATCAATTGCGGAAAGCGGAGTAAGTTTTTTTTGGCACAGTACGTACCTTCGAAGCCTTACTCTTGGAGATAGGGATATCCCCTAGTTGAAACAACCGCATGATGATCTCCCAAGGCTTCATCGCGTACCCCTCCGCACCCCCGTTCCACATGTTCAATAGATTGTCGAAATGCTCTTCGACCGCTTGGTGGTAATTTTCATTGAGCTCCTGGAACTCGTCCGTCTCGCGGAAATCATCGTCCTGCCCAACTTCCGGGTTCTCTCTCCACGCGCGCCTTTTGACCTTCACTAGCTCCCAGAATTCGGTTCTGGGGGCGCGGCCGGCATAGCTGTATCTGGGGCCATTGTGCGAGATGAAAAATAGGGCGATGAGGCTGTACACCACAGGCTCATCGGGTTCTTCGTCGTCATCATCATCATCATCATCAAAAAATTCGTGATCTTCGGGATCGTCCGGGATTATTGTGTCGTCTTCATCTTGCTCTGACCATGGTATTGCCTGCTCCTGCTCAGGTATCGCTTCGGCTTCTTCTGCAAGTGCCACCCCAGCTTCCAGTGCGGGTATCATGCCCTCGGACATCGTCTCCCTGGCGGCCATGAGAGAATCGGTAGAACCACCGCTGAGCTTTAGGTATTCCTCGACGGCTCTGGTGGTCCGATCTTCATCCCACCTTTTCTTTTGGGTGAGTCTCCAGAATTCGTGGTCGTAATCGGCGTCCTCTCGGAAGGCAAATCCTCCCCACTCATGCTTCCAGAAGAATCCTGCCAGGTGGAGGGCGCGCTCGAAAAGTCTGCGGTGCTCCTGCACCTCTCCGGTTCCCCACTGGTACGCGTGCACTAATCGTGTGAATTCATTCTCGATCGTTTGTGTGGGATCATAAGTGTAAAATTGGCAGTTGTGGCCCTTGAAGAATATTGCAATTGCTGCTCTGGAATATTGTGTGGCCATCTCTGTCTTGGGATGAGATGAGAGGGAAATTCAGAACGAGCAGCAAGATAGGTGGGGAAGAGAGTATTATATACTAACTAGCATCCGGAATTGGGCACTTATTCCCACCTGAAAAAAAAATGAAAAAAAAAAGAAGTCCAGTTCTGCGTCATATCGTAAGGGCTAATGCACCAAGATCCGAGATTTGCTTCAAGCATACAACTACAGGGTCTGATGCAAATTTATTGTCGCATCCAATGATCCTTTTTGACGCTATAACGCAGCTGCAAGATTTATCCCTTGGACGAATGAGACTGTCAAACTTGTTGCACGGCCTGTGCACTCTCACAGTTCTTAGTGACAAGGAATGATTTGCAAGAATTTCTGATCACGAAGTGGTTGTGCCCTCTCTGCTCTCCAATCGGGTTTCTGAAAAAGATGTGCACGAGCTATGCAATTAGTTTGACGGTCTCACCCGTCCAAGGGATAGTAACCCTCGAGCAAGTTACAAGTTACCTGCATGATGAAACAGAACATTTGAGTTCGAATTTAGTATGGGAAAATTTGCCATACAGATTTTTAATCCCTGTGTTCAGGTTCTTCATACCGGTAACTTGTACGGAAGTCTGAAGCAGGGCAAAAGAAAGTGCTTCGTTGTTCCCGTGAGTTGGTTCGACTTTTATGACACAAAGCCAAGTGTGCTGCAAGATCCCGCGAATCCAATACTGTCATACAGTACCGGAGAAAGAAAAGAGTGCATTTTGCTCAAGCAGAAGCCCAGCACGTACTTGAGAGTGTCGTAGTTGGGTTTCATACTCCTACTCGTCCAGTACACTTTAGGCGCGTAAGCTAAGTTACACTTGAGTGCAAACGCCAATTACGAGGGGTGCAGGCGGGAGGCCTAACAATTGACCGTTAGCCGAAAATGGCTCCAGACTCCAGATCAGGAAAGATATATATACCCCATGGTGCCATACTCCACTTTCTTGTCTGCAGAGATCATCCCTCCATTCGCTTCCTAATGCCCTCAGGCTCACTTCGGCCCGCAGTGGAAACTCCATCCGCTCTTGAAGCTGGCTGACAACAATCCATGGAGTGGTATCAGAGCATGCAAGCCATATCTAGCTGGTGCACTTCCCCAGATCACAAAACAATAGAAAGGACAAAACAATGCATTCCGGATTTGTGCTCTTCGGAAGTCAACGCAAATTTCAGCACTCCTATTCGAGTACCGCGCAGTACAGGCCAAGTCGAGAACAATACATAGGCACTAGCAGAGGTCCCTTACCTGCACCTTGGTGGGTTCATTCAACCATCCTTCCACTGATGCTGAGGCATTGTGAGTTTGGAGAAAAAGTAAATAAGAACAAAAGAAATGTTGGGTAAGGAGGATATATTAACGTATGAGGAATACATGCGAGAGGTATCATGACAGACAGGAGACTCGTGAACCAAACACCTTTGCTAAAAGTCATCACAGCAAAGCAATTTTGAAGGAGAATCAAAGCGTACGACAACCGCGTTGCAGCAGAAAAGAAATCGCAAATCATCACGTCAAAACCAAACATTAAATTTTCCTAAATCCCACAACGGTATCCGCTACGCCGCATTGACAGCCACCTATGGTATCCGAACCTAAATCCAAAGTGAAATGCTAAACACGCTCCTTAAACACCCCCGATTCTAGTTTCCTTTATTCTCCGGTATCGGCAAATTTTTCCAACCCCTACCCTCCTCTCCTTCTTTCATGACAAGCAATTTCCAGCTCCCACAGTACCCGCCATCTTCAACGTCTTTTCGTCGTTCTCCCGACCAGGGCATTCCGATCAGCTTCCCGATCAGCCAGTGCGGCCCCGCAAATAGCTTTTCTATTCGCTTGACCATGGGCAACCAGCCGAAGGTGCCTGGGTCATATGTCACCCGGATATACGGGTTCATATATGTTGCATTGGGTGCGTGGATGTCGGCATGGATGAGACAGCATTCGGAGGCATCCCAGTAGGGCTCCTTTGAGGAACGGAATAGGACTGGGTCTTTCTTTGTGAATGCCTTCGCTTGGAAGGCCACAATGCCGCCCCAGCAGCTCAGCACGGGCACGGCATCGGTGACGGCTTGCATGGCTTTTCTGCTCATGCCTGGGGCAAAGTAGGGATAGAAAGGCACGCCCAAATTGTACCCGTCAATATCACGAGTTGCAAAAGTATCATAATATCTACAATGTGTTAGCTGTAGAACATTCAATGAATAAATAGGGTTTAATACTTGAATGGATTGATGAAGTCCATTCCGCAGGCAGTTTCGTACTTTCCTTGATTGGTGGAAAATAGTAGATGGAGTGCTTGAACGGGATCAAATACAACGTCATTCAGAAATAGAACTTTGCTGAACTTCTCCGGATCCTCTACCCATTGCCCCGGTAGTGCAGGGGCATCTTTAGGATCGATTTTCTCCGGCATCTGTTCCCATTCCGTGCTCTCATTTTCGCCAGGCACCGGTTTGTGAGTCTTGGGTATCTTGGGCGGCCCAGTGATACCCCAACGTCCAAGGGAGGGAATGTAACCGACCAACGGCAGTAATGCGCGATTGCGGACTTCGGCGAGATATGTTATCCGCTTGATGTAGGTTTTGTCATTGGGAAGCTTAACTCTTGGAATAGCGGCCAATGGCAGTGTGGTGGAGACAATCGATCGATTGGCCTTAGGAATATTTTCGGCAATCAGTTTATCCAGATCCTCGAGAGCAGCTTTCGTCTGAGGTCCAGAGTCATTCTCGAAAATACCTTTTTAAAACAAAGTCAATAAATCACACCCAAGCTCCCCGGGGATAGGAAGGCAAGAAGATACGGACTCAAAAACACATTATCCCCTCCAATCAAATCCATGAGTTCCATAACAGCATTTCCCCAAGCCCCACTAATCAAATCCGCATCAATTATATTGGCTGCAATGAAAACTTTCTCCCCGGCCGGATTTCCTCGCCCCGACTTAGTAGCCTTCTTTCCAGCCTTCCCCCGCCAAAAGCCTTGGGGGTTCACCCCACCACCATTCCGCACAGCATTTGAAACAATAGCATAATTCTCCGGATACTGACCCTTCGTGTAAGACGGATTGAAAATGAATGTGAAAACTAGCAAAAGTCCCACCGCCGAAAGCAGCACGGTTATTAACTGACAGCATCTCCTCCGTAGACCCCCAGACCGTCGACAACATAACCTCAAGGATGACAAATATGCGCTCCACTTCCGCCGGCGGGAGGGCCGGCGGGAGGATACAACCGTAGTATAATCCAGCAGTCCACGCGAAGGCGACGAAGCCTCTATATCGTCGTCCTCCTCATCGTCCAGGGCAAATTCCTCCGGGGGAGCTGGCGTCCGTTTAGAAAGCTCATAGCTCTCGCTCTCAAGCGGTGAAGACGAGGAACGCAATATCGGCGAAGCGGGTCTTGAAGCTCGCCGCACAGGCATGTTTTTTATTTGTTTGTTCGATTTTGGAGACGGCTTTCTTCAGCGGGTTTTGGAGGACATAGAGGTAAGTTTATCGCCGAGTTGTGGAATATTTCGGGGGCTTGCCAAGCTGCGTAAGCCCGTTGGTCTGTTGTGTTGCATGGTGGTGCGCAGGCAATCTGACAATCTGACTGGGTTTGGAAAACCCCTGTGGTTTTGTTTGATTCAGTCTTGGCGTCTGGACCCTTCGTGAAACACGTTTCATGGGTGCTATATATGATAACACGGATGAGGCGCGCCAAGACTTCGAACCTCAACAGAGACAGCTTTGTGCTCAAGGCGGAAACAAATGTTATGATACCTCCGAAGATGATGGTTTAGAATTAGAAGTGGAATAATTGAGGATTGAGAAGTGAAAATACTAACATTATCTGTTAAGCTTAGAACTATGTGGTTCTAGTTCGCCTACCCCAGATCAATACTGTGGGTTGTCAAGCTCACTACGATACGGTACGGTAGATACCTCACTCTATCAAAAGTCACCCGCGAAGCTACAAATTCATCTATAAAGTAACTCTAGGCACAAATGCCACAACACAAGAGTCAAAACCTCTGGGCCATAGATATATTATGCACTGGCCCTCTGCTTCTTCGATGATATTTCTTCTACTATCAGATACTTTTGATTTCTACCTGTCACTACTGCCAAATTTCTGAACAAAGGACAATCACCTCTATTTAGACACCTACGGTAGGTTGACGAAGGCACCAAACCTCCGGACATTCTGATAAATACCATTGAGTAGTATTGATATCAAATTTGTGTACGAGGGGTAATTATCTTGTGAAGCGCGAATCGTTGATTAGCCATGGTTAAACACCAGCTATGTTGGCAGGCAATGAGTTCTCTCCCAAGGGAGTCATTTTCACCATTGATTGAGGGGTCTCACTGACCAAGCCAGATATTGATAACATGGCCTTAACATAGAAATATCATACTAAATTTATGGTTCTTGAATTTTGTGATCTACTGTGTCTGAGAAAAATTCCCTGGAAAATATAATGTCACCCTCAAAATTTAGAAAAATGAGGTTATTGTCGACCGGTTCTGATGGTCTAATGGCTAAGGAGCTGGTCACTACTAATGTGAACAGGGAAGGTTGGGAGTTCATCTCCTGGCCTTAGTGGAGTAGTTGGGTAGTAAAAATGCCCGGCGAACCACGTTTTGCTGGTTTAGGTTATGGGGAGTTTTGTGCCCTCTCGGCTTATAGGGAAGCTAGAGGTTTGTTTTGTGCGCGGAAAAACTCACATTCTGGGGTCTTAGTTTTTGGTTTGTATGCAGTGCCCAGAGAAAGCATCCGGATACAGCAAAAGGGGGAAGACACCAAGGATTGGATTTATCTATCATCCTGTTTGGGGGTATCAAGAAAAAACACCATGGGGGTTTAACCCAGGACTACCAGAACGGTGTGTATGGGCAAGATTTTAGGAAAAAATAATCCTGAAAGTCCCTGATGTAGACATCTATTTTGATAGCGAATGCTTCGTGGCGGAAAAAGGAAAGAAAAACACTTTTCGTATGGTGAAGGGAGTTGATGTGTTCGACATCAGCTCTCTTCTCGTTGAATTTTTTGCTAAGTACAGAAAAGGAAAGTGTGCGTTACCATAAGGGTAAACCACCACTTGTCTATGCTATGATATGATAGCACAACAGGAAAAACACACACATTCAGGGCCATAGCCCTTCTCATCAAATAACACAGTTCCCCACACTAACTACCATATTATGCCTACATTGGTAATGATTGGGATTCCCACTCTATCATATTTGGCAACAACCACTCCACCATACAGTGAAACTAGGATTCTAAATAGTCAAAGAGAAATGATAAAATAGAATAACAAAGGCCGGCACTGAGTTGGTGGATAACTGCAAGTCCTAAGCTACAAGATGCGTTTTGTGCTATCTATTAAGGGGCGCATGTCTGAAGGTTGGAGGACTTATTCAGGGAACACTAGTTTGTGAACTTTTAGCTTGGAAAAAAGTTCATATAAAAAAAGGTAAGGACTACAGATTGTACCAGGCAGAAAATTGAGCTTGGTATGAGATATTATAGCAAGTGAGTATGCTTCTTTATGGAGTTCTGGTGTGGAGAGTGATATTTCGTGAAGATGTCCGATCAACGTTTGCTACTGTAATCCAACCACTGATTAAAAGGTAAACATCCATACACGAGTGTGTGTTTATCAAGTGACTAGAAAAGAAAGAACAAAAGAAGCAGTTACTCCATCTCTAATCCTGTCTTGAGAAAACTTGATGCGCGAGTACTGTATCGTAGAGCGATAAGAAAAATAGGGAAATAGCAAGTGTTAGCTGGGGAGATAATACAGACACTCTTCAAAATCGTTCGTGGAACGGGATTTTTCCCACTGCCTCTAGAACGCCCTCCTAGACACAGGTTCCGATCGCGCAAAACTTACCCCTTAGACCGCTGTAATCTCCGTCGAAGAGTACCTGCCCTGCGACGAACCCTTATGAAGAGCGGGTGCAGAAACGGGAAAGGTAGCTTTGAGGTAACTGTATTATTGCGGCATTAGAGGTGAGTTCCAGTCGGGTATCTGGGATCACCATGAACTACTAGTTCATGCTGGTATCATTCCACTAGCCTCCATTGTCCTTTCTCCACTCCCTGGGAAATCTCTCGCGGAGCTCTTTATCCAACCTCTCCCACTCCCTAGGGAATATCTGCCGTAGCGTTTTCTTTGCCATGTCAGGAGATGGAGTGCCATCCCATGGGTTTCTATGATGTATCATTTTCATCAAATCGTCAATCGAACGAAAATGCTCTTTCAGGCGGTGTAACAAAAGTACTAATGTCCCATTCGTTTTTGCGTTCTCCAAATTATATACCCTGTGGATCAGGCGGCTATAAGCTGCAAGAGTAACCACGTCGGGGAACCTCAATTTCTGTACCCGGTAGAATTCCGTGGTTAATAACTTCTCGAGGGTATTTGCGGAGGGTGGCAGGTGGAATGTAAAGAGATCGATGAAATCGTAGATATTAATATGTACTGTTTTAATGAGCTGGGAAGATAAGTTAACTGTAACTAGGGATGTTATCGTGAGATACTAGATATCTCTCACCTCTGCTGCGGTGCTTCTGTCCATGGGAGCTTTCCCCAACTTCAGCAATTCTGCAAGGGTTTCCCATGGCCTCGTTTCCTTCTCTTCTAACGACCCGATCTTCACCCGAAGGAAAGATTCAAAACACTCTTCTGTTGCTACTTGAAACTCCCGCTGTAGTCTGTAATATTCTTCCGTCTTTTTGTATGACCCTCTCCTCTCCCTATCGCCAGCTATCTCTTCCCACATATCCTCTCTCGCCTCCACCAACTCGGAGAGCTCAACGACCGAGGATCGATAGCTATACGAGTATCCGGGGCACTGGTTCTCGATGAAAAACTTTGCAATGGCGGTTTTTCCTTCCACAACATCCTCATAGGCTTCACGGGCCTCATCTTCCTTATGACTTGATACTCCCGTCAATACCTCATACTGATTCTTCACATCAGCAATCTTTCCCTCATCCCATCCCTTAACCGCACACAGTCGCTAGAACTCTATGGCATCTTCGTTGTCTGGAGAGTAGGTGTACCCCCCCACATCCTCCCGAAAATCTTCAAACCGCTCGAAGAACTCCGCTTGACGTATGGCAATTTCTAGTAATCTCTGGTTTCGGGTGGTCTGTTTGGTCCCCCACTGCCGGGTTTTCGCGAGTAGTTGGAATTCTTGCTCTGGTGACCTTCCTGGCTCGAAAGTGTATTTTTCAAAGTTGTACTTTTTGAAAAAGTTTGCATACACCGTTGGTGCATTGAGCGTGGATAATAAAGCTCTCCGGATGGAGTAGAAGACCGTTTTTCTTGGGAGGATGTTGAGGAAGGGAAACAACGGAGAGATGAGCATTTTCTTTATGTGTGTTGGTCGAGATCCGGGAGGGGCTTGGTGGGTTATAGATACTTCAAGTATGATACTACAGGTCTACAATCTGATAGGCCAAAACCCCCCTGTGCTGCTGATTTGTGTATCGTAAATTTACGGTATTATGCATTAATTGTAGCTTCGGGGATCTTCCGCGGCTGCGATCGAATTCCCGAGTACGGTACGGTACTCGTACTGTACAGTGTACTGTACACTGCGAGCCGAGAGTGACTTGGGGCTGGCGCCTGAAAACACTTGGCCAACCTGTGCTACCTAAAGACAGTTTTTCGCAACGCCCTGTGATAAATCCAGAAACCCACATTTGGCAATCACCGGTACAGTACAAAGTCCGGCAAGAAGTTATGGAACAGTTATTTCAAGTTAACAAGCCAAATATATCCCTGTCTGTTCCGGTTAATGAGTTCATACCCTTGTACGGCTACCATGATACTGAAAAAACAAATTCTCGACGGGTCAGGTTCAGAGCATCAAATGAGAACGAATTGATCGGTCAGGTCTGGCTTCTCGATCACTAACAACAACCAAACAAAAAATGCCCACGGTAAACAGGTTCACTCAATGTAAAAGAAAACAGCCAAGCCTCAATCAATTCTGTAGGAAATAATCCCCTAACGACAAGCCCGAAAACCACAATCAAACCC